>JASKGM010016884.1:0-32526 GCA_034509205.1 Ceratonia siliqua
GAGTCACCCGTAATGATGATGGAGGTGAAGGTTGTTCATCTTATCCACCATTGTCAATATTCAATTACCCAGGACGTTGGGTTGGGAAAGCTCGTAAACGTCAACTAGATGCTAAGGAATTTGAAGCTGCCACCCTTCGTCCTGAGATTCAGCCTTTCTTAGAGTAAGTTCATTCCAATTATACTTTTATCCCTATACTGATAATTCATGAATAATACTTTTATGTCACTAATGATAAAATATTGACAGTATATATGCAGATTATCTACAAGAACTCATACCTAACATCTCTTCTGTACAGCTTGAAATGAGACTTCCTCAAACTTCAGTACATGGTTCAAAAATTATGTAGGTTTATATCTTTAATTATTGTCCAAAAAATTTTCAGTTATTCAATCATCAATGTCTAATTATATAGTCTCTTATTGATATTAGGTGGGTAATTGACAAAATGCAGTATGTGATGATTTTATAAAGAGTTTGGCCTGGGGTCCATTGCGCATGGTTGACATATGGAATGTATACTATGTCAATGGTCTTAAATTTCACTCAAAAACTTGGTTTGAAGGTGTGAAAACATCTAATTATGGTGTATGTGTACGAAGCAATGATTGTGGTCAATCAGAAAATGACTTCTATGGGATAATAACGAATATTATAGAAATTGAGTACATCGATTTTCCCTTGAAGAAGTTAATATTATTTAAATGTGATTGGTTTGACCCTACTCCTA
Organism: Ceratonia siliqua; assembly: GCA_034509205.1. Lineage (NCBI taxonomy): Eukaryota > Viridiplantae > Streptophyta > Magnoliopsida > Fabales > Fabaceae > Ceratonia > Ceratonia siliqua. The sequence goes on from JASKGM010016884.1 coordinate 734, forward strand.
ATAATGGGACAAGGATTGATTTCAATCATGGGTTAGTGGAGGTAAAAGCATTGAGGAGGTATAAATCATATGACCATTTCATACTTGCTCAACAAGTTGAGCAACTTTACTACACTCCATATCCAGAAGACAACCCTGGGTGATTATGTGTTATTAAGACGAAGGCTCAAAGTATAGTTGTTGCTCCTGAGATACCAAATCATGAAGAGGATCAACCATACCAAGATGATGATATATCCTAACTATTACTAACAGTTATTGAAGATGTTTTAGACCAAAGCTTAGTTGATAGCAAAGGCCATCCTGAGGAAGTTGATCGTTTCCAGCTAAATGAAACTAACCTAGAAGACGATGATGAAATTTTTTCAATAACAAGTTATATTGAATCCAAGGAGAAGTTTATAGATTCAGATTAGGTCAAATTTTCTTTTACTTGTAATTGTTAGCCTACGAAATTCATACAAATAGGACTGGATAAATTTATGCAAATTCTGTTTATTTATATTTCACACTTATGTAGTTTCTTAATATCCCAAAGATGAAAACTGTTCAGTATATCTCATTATTCTTTTAATGATTTTATTACATGTAGATAGATGGCAAGTCGAGGACGAGAAAGAGGAAGAGGAAGAGGTGCAGCCCGTGCTGGTGGCACTAATATAGTTGCATATACCTCACAGACACTCACCACACATACTTCCTCTAGTCCATCGATTCCCCAGCCGAGGTCTGTCCCCACCCATTCACTTACCCAACCTACCCTAGCCGCAGCACAGACTCACATGATCAGCGCCCTTCATTCTCTAAAACCTCAGCTACCCCTGCCACACCCTCTGAAGCTAGACCTTCTGCAACCCCAGCTGCCACGACGCCTATATATGGGACTGCTGATCTAGTGGATGGGTGCACATGGATTAGGCTAATCAAGACATTAGAGTAAGAGGCATTTTAAACTATGTAAACTTAATGGGTTATAGTCAATTCATACTAATTGTGAATTTTGTTCTCATAATTTTAATATCCACTTTTAGCTTTGAGCCGACTAGTGGTGTGTCAGCTGTCATATCTGACATCATCAGAAGAAATTTTGAGGGATCATGGATTCAGTGGACAAATGTTTCTGAAGATGTCAGAGATATGTGGTTCGAAGAGTTTAAGGTAAATTGGATTCTATTTATTTGATTTAAGAAAATATGTGCTAATATTATGATTCTTTCTACTTTAATGCTAATGTTTTAATTTACCTCAATGCAGAAGAAATATAAATGGCTCTCTGCTGATGACAGGAAGATTAAGAAACATTTCAATAGCAAGGGTGGAAAATGCATGAGAAATGCAATGCAGAGAGTAAGAGAGAAATAATGGACCAGGTCCTGGATCCATGCTAAAGTTAGAGAATAAATGTTTAAGCAATGGGAGGATTCAAAATTTAAGGCCATGAGTGAGCAAAATAGAAAAAATAGGCTTTGTGATGCCGATGCCTCACTCCACATTAATGGTTTTGTTTCTACATCAGAGCACAGGAGGACACTGGTATTTGCCTTCAAAATCATTTTCATTTCTCTTTAAATACTCTCAAATAATTAATTTTTCTCCTTTGGTGTTTGTATGCAGATGATTGAATTACAGAGGGAGCCAACTCTATTTGAGCTCTTCACGTAGATTAAGCGGTGCAAGAAAAATGACACTTAGGTATCTGAAAAGGTTGCACAATATGTTGTAAGTTTTCTTGCATTTATTGTATCATTTACTTATTTCGCTTGATGATGTAATTTTGCCAACCTAATTTCTTGATTGTTAGGTTTATTTTTCAGGCAGAATATACAAAGCAGAAGGAAGAGATGAGCTCACAGACGTCTGTAGAAAGGGGTACTGGTACTGCACTTAAGCTCTCTGTTGCATCTGAAAACCAACTGTACTTGGATGTGGTTAGTGGAATCAATAAGAAGGGGTGGGTGTTTGGTCTTAGTAAGCAGGCAACTTATTATGCTGAGAGTTCTTTCGCTAATGCTGACCAAGCTAGTTCCCTCTATGAGCTTCAGACCATGCAACAAACAATCTCTCAATTGTGCTTGGAGTTGCAGGAAAATAAGGAAACAGTGCGTAGCCAACAAGAAATAATGCGGAACCAACAAGATCTGATACGGAACACATAAGATATAATGCATCTTTGCTTCCAGCACATTGGGATTACTCCTCCTGCTGAAGCTGGTCCATCTCAACCTCTGGCTCCTACTCCAACTCCTCAACCCTCTGTTGCAAGCGACTCACCTGGTAGCCAGGACATAGGCGATGATTTAAACGATGATTACAATCAATAAACAATAATATTTGTTAACAACATTTAAATTATTTTTTCACAATTGTTGTATATATTTGAATTTTTTTAACTATATTAAATGCAATATTTGATTTTTTTTCCTTTCAAAGCCTTCAATTTTGATTGTTGAATAAATCTGACAGGAAATTACATGAGGGAACCTCTAAAAAATGGGTATACAAGGTTCAATTTTTTTTTAAATTAGAGGGACAGTTAGAGGCGGCTAAACTACGGAGGTGGAAATATGCCGCCTCTAAATGGCTTTTTTTTTTTTGTAGTGAAAGCAAGATCTTATTTAAAATGGCAATAAACACAACATGAACCAAAAACACAAATCAAAATCCCTTTTAACCCAACAAATTATACACTAATGCGCCTTGCTTGAATTCAAAGCAACCAACTCAAAGACTAAAAATACAAATCAATAATCACTTGACCCAAATATGATGCCAGACTCAAAATCAGAATCAACATGGTAAGGCATATTTAAACTTTAACGGAAACCCATAAGTGAAACAGAGATGAAATAGCTTTGAGCCCATGATAATACATCTAAACCCAGAATAAAATTAACCTCAGATCAAAGAGAAAGTAAGGTTTACATCATAGATTGAAGCAATTCACAAACTCAACCCGAAATGTTTTCAGAAATAGAGATGAACTCCGAACCATCAATGACCTGTATTTTAAAATATGGATTAAAACTCATACATGACCGATGGCATTGAAATCATAATCAAACAAAATGAAGTAAGAATCTCAAATTAGCAACTCACATACACCCACAGATTAATATAGTAACTGAATCATATTGGAAACAGTGATGGGAAACAACCTTAAAGTAGTAAGTCAAACTTGACCCATAAAATAACACAACTTAGAGTCAAACCATGAACTTCACCACATAAATCCTTCAGAATCAAAGTTCCCTAAGCTTACAAAAAAAGCAACAAATAAGGGATTTTGGGTTACCTTCTTGATCCGAAATTGCAGCAAATGATCCTTTTATTCCCTAGATCTCCAAAGGCTGAGTAGCAGTTTCAGAGGGACACCCTGGAATCCTCGATATATTTTTTTCATCCCTCTTCTTATGCTTAATACCTCTTTTATAGGCAAGCGAGATCCCTGAATTGACGTAGGCAGGTTACAGCGTGGAATCTGTAAAGTGGTGCAAGGGTATCGCAAGCTTGCTATGGGCGTTGCTGCCATGTACAGGGGGTGCGTTTGGTGCACCTCGTGCAACATACAAATGATGCACGAGTAAGGGAAAGCCAAGGCATATGCGATGGCTGTGAGACAGATTGCTGCAGAGGTAAATGAAGAGTGAAATTACAAAAGGAATGGCTGCAGAGGTAAATGAAGTATGAAATTGTAGAAGGAATGACGCGTCTTGGTGATGGTAAATGGAGTGTGAAATTATAGAAGGAAGGGGTAACAGTACAGAGGTATTAAAGACTCGTGAGCAAGGGAAAACCAAGGGTGTGTTAGCTGGTCATGAAGCGTGAATTGCTGCTGCGAGTGGGCATCTAAACGAGGCAAGCTAGCGTGTCTGGTGATGGAACATGAAGTAGAAATTGTAGAAAATTGGGGACCAGGGAGTGAAAGTGGCGATGGTGGCTGGGGATTGAGAGAATGACCGAAAATGGGGCCTGGGTTAGGTCAAAGCAAGTGAAAATGAGTTGGACCGGGTCACAGGATAGGGTTGGGCTGAGAGTATGGGTTGCAAAGGAAATTGGGCTCATACTACATAATGGATCATAGACCGAAAATAAAGAGAGAAATGGGCTAAAATTTTTTGAACTAAAAAAATTAAGTTTCCCTTTTTTTTAATCTTAATTTTATTTAATTTTTTGATCTTTTCCTTTTGTTGTTATTTTCCCATTCATGTTTGTTTTAGCTTTATTGGGTAAAATATAGTGTTGACACCCATTATCCTTAATAATCTTATAGAATTGATTAAGGTGTTTGAAATGTTGTTCTATGGAATTTGAGAATATTAATACATCATCTAAGTATCCTATGGTAAATTTTGTATAGGATTGAAAATATCGTTCATGATATTTTGATGCTCTAAAGGGGTATGTTTAAGTCCAAAGGATAGTACATTCCATTCATAATGTTCAAAGGGTACTATGAATGTTATTTTGTATTTATCTTTTTCAACTACCTGTATTTGGTAATATCTTGATTTCATGTTAAAATTTGAAAATATGGAGGCATTCCATATTCTACTAGTAAGATCTTTTTTGTTTGGTATTGGGTATCTAATCCATTTGAGGACGTTGTTAAGAGGTTTATAGTTGATTACCATTCTAAGTGCTCATCTTTCTATTTCAACGTAATTTCTGACATAGAAGGCTAGGCAACTCCATGGTGATTTACATGGTTTAATTAATTTTTTGTCTAAATATTCTTGTATTTCTTGTTTACAACATTCTAAGGTTTCTTCGCTCATCTGCATTGGTCGAGCTTTTGTAGGTAGATTCTTTTTGTCTAAATCTTTTTCATATGATAAGGTTACTACATGTTTCTTTCTTGTCCAAAAGTTGTTTAGGTGTTCTGCACAAAAGTCTTTTCCAAATTTTTGTTGTTTTTGTTGTATTCTTAATTTAATCTGGGTATGGTTAATTTGCTCTTCGATTCTTTTGTAATGTACTTCTTTATTGAGGGTTCATTTTTCTTGTAGTGAGATTAATTTGTGATACTGCTAAGTTTTGTAAAAGATTTAAATCTTTTAAGTAAGGTTTTCTAATGAATTCAAAAGTTATACTCTTTCCTAAAGCTGTTATTGTAATTCCTTTTGTTGTCACTTGGAATGGGTATATTATTATTAAAAATGGTGTTCCTAATATTATGGGTTAATTTATGTCTTTTACCAATACAAAGGTTGTTTTGAAACATGTCTTGTTATTACATATTTGGGCTTTGGTAAGTTTGTACTTTATTTGTAATTTGGTTCCATTACCACTACTTAATGGTTCTTTGGTCTTTTCATAATATTCTATGGGGATTAATCCTTCTTGTAATTTTGTTCTGATTCAGGGTCTTTATGTATCAATACTTCTTTTCCTTTTATTTTACTTGTTTCTGGTAAATCTTGTGAATTATTTGTTAAATTAAATATTTATAATTCTAAAGCCATGCCTTTTAGCTTCATTTGTCTAATTTCTTCTTTCATATGTTTGATTTCATATTGTAAGTCTTGTATAGTAACATGTTGTCCTTTTGGTTTAAATCTAATTAAGATTTGTTGTAAATTGTATGGTTCTTTTGGTTTAGATTTTTCTACTTCCTATTCTAAGACTTCTTTTAGTTGAATAAGTTAGTCCCTTTTGAAGTCTAGGTCATCTATTTTATTTGTGATTTCTACTAATAATTGGGCTTTATCCCTATTTATTACATTTATCCGTTTCATGCAATTGTCACAACTACATATTTATAGTCCTAAACAGACTTGTTTTCTTCTATTGAACTAGAGAATTCATTATCTTCCTGAATATTGTTGATTCTTTTCTTCTTCACTATCTAAAGTTTCAAATTCAGATGTTTCATATTGTTCATCTACTAATATGTTTATGAGGTTTTGTTTTCATTTTTCATCTATTTCTAAACTATTTATGTTCTTTCTGAATCTACAGTGTTTTGCTGTATGTCCAATTCTTCCACATCTAAAGTGAACTATATCTTTTCGAATATATTTTTCTTGTGAATTTATTTTAGATTTCTTATAATGACTAGTTCTATATTTATTGTATTTTTCATATTTTTTCTTATATTTTTGTTCAGAAGTTTGATTCTGATACTTATGGTATTTTTGTGTTTTTCTATGGCTAGATGAAGGTGCTTTCATCTTTTCGATTCCATGTTGCTAACAAAAGATTCCTAATTGTTTCCTATTATGGTTTAATTCTGACTTAATTTTGTTTTGTAACTTGAAATCATTACATATGGCTAATCCTTCTATACTGATGAAGTTAATAATTTGTCCAAATGTAAGCTAGTCATAAGGTATGGTATTGTTAGATTGTTTCCTAATTGTCTCTTTAACCTTTTTGGCAAAGAGTTTTGGTAAACCTGCTATAAATTTCTCTTTTCAGAAATCTGAATTACAATCAGTTCTGGTGTGGAGTTTTGTTAAAAACATGTCTTTATACCATCTAAAATCTATCATGGTTAGACAATTTAAACTAATTAATTGTTCACTTATTCTATCTTGAAAGGTTAAGGGGTATCCTGTAAAGTGTTTGGTTAGTGTATACATAAAGGTTGCTACCGCATCTGGTACTAATGTTGGTTGTCATCAATCATTTCTTATTTTACTGTACTAAGAATTATTTATTTTCCTTCGGCTGATAGGAAGTTACCCCACCATCTTTTTAATTGTCTTGTAAATCCCGTGACTAACATTTGTACCATTTGTTATTCCTGGTTTTTTTTTTTTTTTTTGTAGGCAGTTGCTACCATGGTTATGTTTTGTATAACATTTAAGATATGGTGTTCACTAGCTATATCTATGTTCCATTCTACTATGGATTCTCCTGAATAGCTACTTTCTAAAAGGAATTTCTTTCCTCATATTGTGTATCAGGGAATGTAGTTCTTCTATAGTAATTTCTTGTTGTTGGTAAAGGTGGATTTGTCTTGTATTTTTGTAGTATATCTTATTTACTTGATCTTCAGCATCATGTTGTGTTAAGGTGTTTATTGTGGGTTGCTAAGGCTAGCATTTTTATTTAAGTTTTGTAATCTTCGAGTAATTTCTTATATTAGTTGTTATGTAGGTTCTTGTCTTCCTAATTTGATGTTTTTACTATCTTCTGGTGATATGGTTTCTATCTTGTAAATAGGTCTTTGTGGATCTATATGTTGATAACTTCCTCATTTGAGATTTGTTTCAACATTTTTTTGTATTAATTCAATTTTCTACTCTTTTTAGCTGTTTGGCTGGGTAGATAATATTTTATTTGAATAATTATTTTGTGACTGAACATTTTTTATGTCATTTCTTGTAGGTGTTGTACTAATGTTTAATGTTATGGTTTTGAAGGGCAAAGCTTCTACTTCTACACCTTCTTTTGTTTTTTACTTTTATGTCTTCTACGGGGGGATGTATGGTTTCTATTTTGGTTCCATCTGGTTTAATCCAGGTTTGAGTTGTTTTAAATGTCATGTTCATGGTAGGGGTTGTTGCACTAAAAGGATTTAAGATTTTGTTTTCTCTTGTAAATATATTTAACCATTGGAAAAAATACATGTTCTAACTTAGTTCCTTAAGGTCATCATAATATTGTTGTAACCATTGGGCTCTTTGCTCTTCCATAAAGATAGCAGAGAAATACCATTTTCTTTAATCTCTATTATGGTATGTTAAAAATTCTTTTCTTAGATAATCTTTATCTATTATAAAATCTTTTGTTAAAACTAGAACTTGAGATCTAGTTGGGGAAAGGTTTTGTGAGTCTTCTTGATATATTGGTTTTAGTATGTTTGGTCTAAAGTTTACTCCAGCTAAATTATAATGTATGGTGTTATTATATGAGCTAAGTGAATGTCTAGAAGGTTGTAGTCTATTACTAGTTTTTGGTATTCTCAAGGATGATGATCTTTTCATCCTAAGAGCAATGTTTCCATTTTTTCTTCAATTATGTCTAAAATTTCTTTAGTTTCTTCTCTTTTAGGAGAAGAAATGTCTTCAAATTTCCAATCTTCTGGTAGTTTTGCTATCATTTCTTCTACTATTATGGTTTCGTTTCTAAGGGATATTCTTTTAATTTCTACTAAATAAATATTTTAAAAATATGTATTGTATTCTAAATACGATTCCTACATCTTCAAATCCTTCATTAAATTGTTGTGCTAATTTTGGTGTTGAGTACTAAAACTATTTTAATGTATCTACTATGAAAACTAATTTCATAGTTTGGATAACAGTTAAAATATACCAGTTCATTAGCTATGTTTAATTCTAAACAAGCTAATATTGAGTTGTCAAAGGTTAAAAATTTTGTATCTCCTAAAAGAATGATTATGGGTTGATTAACTCATAATCCTCTTAAAGGTTTAATCTCTACTTGAATTAATGCTATATGGAGGAAGTTAAATCCTTCACTTATATGTTGATCTATTAGAGTTGTGTCTAATAATCTTATTGTCGTGTGTTTTCTTTAAAGATATGGTAGTTTCTACTATTATGTAGACACTATCTCCTAAAAAGTGATAGGTAGATATTTTGTATATTTCTTTGAACCTTATGTCAGGTAAGGTCCATGATCTTAAATTTCTCTTGATCTCTTGTATAGAGAATGACAACTGTTATCTACTACTCTCTGGGATAACTTCTTCCTCTTCTCTATGTTCTTAATTCCTAGTTATGATATCATTACTTTTATGTCACGTCCCAAATTTGGGCACGTAACCGGCATAGGAAACCACCAATTAGATGGCATCCTACAAGCCTTCACATATACATATACATAACAATGACACAATACAAGACAATATGCAGGACCTTTAATCGGCACAAAACCACATACAATCTAATCCAACTGTCCAAAACTCTAGTTGTTGCTCCATTTGTCTCTTACGAATACCTACAATTTAAACTGGAGGGAAAAAAATAAGGGAGGGGTGAGTCACAGACTCAGTGAGATGGAAAACCTCTACCTGAGGGTACAAGTTTGAAAGTAAAAATAATACATGCTCGTAGGTTACTATAAAAAAAACTCTTTAATATAGAAAATTTTCTTGGCATAAGCATAATTAATGGAAATATGAATACATTTAACAAGATGGATCCACTGCTTCTTCACAAGAGAAACTCTCACATTTACATATATCAAACACTGCACTGAAACAAGTTGCTTGTCAGAGACAGCATTTAAATCACTGAGGTATAGATCTGGAGTAATCTCATGGATAACACTATGTCAAAGTATGGTCCATGGACAATCACTTATACTAGGTGCACCTAGGGTTTCTCTATAAAAGTAGCTAAAGGATCCAACAAAAACCCACTTTATAATTTCACAATTCACATGATTTGAGATATTAATTGAGACAAAGAAAAATACCGGAACTAACACAATATCATGAAGAAAATAATTTCCATAAAAATGCCAAATCACTTTATATAGTAGAAGAAAGGAAAATGTTAATACAAGAGGTGGATTTATAGTGCATTTTCATCTCAACCTTTCAATTATTAAAATTCACATATACAAATATATCAAAGCAAAATAAGAACATTTTAAAGAGAGGGGAAATTCCACAAAAGAAGAAGAGTTTAGTAGCCATGTAAATATAGGGACCTTGTAACAATTCCTTGCTTATACAAAGCCAAACCAGTTTTCATGTGCTTCTTTATAATTAAAATAGTAAAAGAACAATACACTCTAAGTTTAGAAATCAAGAGAACATCATTAGAGAACAATTTGGATTGATTCCCATAGACAAAATACTCAATATATATATATATATATATATATGGAAAATTCTTATAACCAAAGGCAGAGAATTTCCACTCACCTGATGCTTTTAGAACTTAAAAATTATCTTTACTAATTTATTGAAGTCATTAGATTTGCCTTGGTACGATCCTAATTTGTCCTGAAGATAAATTCAATTACTTTAAGCAATAGTCATTAAGATAAAAGAAATCAACCATACAATATAATCAGAAACTATACTTCCAGAACACAATTCCACTCTCAACTGTTATTTCACAACAAGGTTACCAAGTAATAAGTACTGGTAATATAACTTAGCAACACAACTACTCATATCACCTAATCCCTGATCACCATTCACCAGCACAAACGTAATAAAATTAATCAAAACATTAAACTGCATGTTCACTTCAACCTTCTTTTATATATATATATATAATTTCAAAGTCCATGTACATGTTTATATAAACAGGTTTTCAGTTTAAACGAAATCAAGTCTTTATTGGGGCATAATGCCAAGAGGGTATATGTAATATTTAAACATTCTCAAGAGAAGCAAAGCCATGATAAACCAAACTACTTGCGGCTATAAAACCGAAGCTATAATAGAAATTAATTTGTTTTGGGAGCATTGAACTTATAACCCATATCCACAAATAATTTATAAAAGACAACGTTCCCTTACAGAAACAACCATAAAGGATGGAATTGCTGTCTACTAAAAATTTCTATACCACTAAAGGTGGTGTCCGCCTATTACTCATTTAGACTCTAGAAAATACAATATAGCCCAAATTCCATGAACGAATGGAATTTCATATATTTGGGCTACTAATTTATTTCAAGAAAACAATTATTATAAGTGGCATAAAGGGAAAATAAATTATACCCATATGATTTCAAGGCATATTAGAGAGGTATACCCAACATATTTATGGCCATAGCTACTGAAAAATTATATAGCTACAATAGAAGACCATTTAGGAGCATCATATTTCTTTGGTTTTTTTGATTTCAACATGTAATAAGATCAAAATAAACTAACTCACTCTTATGACAATACAACAATCAGACTTGAAATAAAAACAAGTCAAATCTAATCTATATTGATAGAAAAATGGAAACATGACAAAGGTCCTCATATTAAGCTAACAAGGCTAGTTATTTCCCACTTGACAGCACACTAACGAAGAACCCAACACTTCAAAATCAAGCCCACTCCCAACAAAGCTAGGCTAAAACTTCACGGAAAAAGAAAAGACAAATAGGAAAAGTAACTTACTTTTTCTAAAAGAAATGAGTATTACAAAGGCTTTCTTCCATCCGAGAGCTACAGAAAGGAGAAGAAACGGAGACTAAAAGGAGAGAAGAACCAAGAAGCTGAAGAAACTAATGTAAAGAATCCAAGGGCTAACAAAACAGTCGATTAAAAGAGATCACATGGAACTAGACAAGAAGTCTAGAAACAAGGCTGAGATTTTTCTATAGATATACACTTCAAAGGGAGTTCTTTGGAACCAACCGGGAGCTTTTCATCTTTCTCTGCCTTTAGTTTGCTTAAAAATCACGTGAATTTTACTATAGCAATAAAAATCTAAATGTCACTAAAATAAAATTCTGGTTCTCCCACAAATCTACACGTGTAAAAGTCCCTAAACTTTTGTGGACTTTTCTTTTTCACCCACTTGACATTTTCCTAAAAATTTGCTTGTCCATACGGTCATTACAAAATTCCACTCATTCAAGTTGTGCGTGAAAGCCAATCTAGCTAAAAGACAAGCACTCAATTGACAACTCATCATGTTTGTCATTTATATTTTCCTAAAAATCTCCTAGCCACATGTTTTTCTATTAGAAAGTCTAAAGGATCAACATAAGAGATATTCATATTTAAAAGGAAGCTAGACAAATTTATACTAATTTTACTATTATTATTATTCTAAAATGATATCTATAAACACCTAATTTTGTCCAGAGATTTAAATTAATTGATCACGAAATTAAATAATAAAATAAAAAAAATAAAAAAATAAAAAATATATATATGAAAAAAAATTGTTTTTCTAAAAAAAAAAAGCCCCAAACCGGATTAAGCAAAAAAAAAAAGGAGAGGAGCCCAATAAGAAAGCTAGCCCAACCCACCAAACCGGACTGACCCTGTGACACCTGACCCGACCCAGACTTAACCCGGTTCCCTAAAATCCCTAACCCCCAAATCCCTCTCTTCCCCCATGTCTCTCGTAGCTCTATTCTCTCTCTTTCATGCCGCGACACCCTCCATTCTCTCACCGAATTGATGAAGGCGCCGTGAGTCTCTCAATCTCCTCTCTAAATCACCGGCCAAACTTCTCGTTCTCACCTTTGAAAAGGGAAACAAAATCAGACACTGGGGATGGCAAATGGATATCGGGAAGATTCCCTTGGAATCGCATCGAGAGGGAAGGAATTCGAGTTCAGCTCACTGGCTATAAAAGGAACTTCAAATGACAGCAAGGAGAAGAGGCAGAAAGCAAGGGAACACCCAAGAGTGACCCAACGAAAAACACAAAGCTATAGAGAGCCGGAGAGAAGAGAGAAAATCGAGGGTGGAGGGACATCCGAAATCAAATTTTTTTTGAGAATAGGAGGTGGAGTTTAGCTGCAATCAGTTTGTATAACGCACGCCATCTCTGTTTGCTATAGGTTCGAATCATGTTTTCAATTTCTTGTTTTCATAATTTCTGAGTTTGAGTTGATGTTTGATTTATATGTTTCTGGCTATCTCATAGCTGTCTTCGTGTGTAATATTTGAATTCGAAATTTGATCTGTTTTCCTAATGTTGAAATGTATAATCTTTTGACATTCAGAATGGAATATGCATTATTTTCTTTTCTGTTTGGCTATATGATCCATTTTTCTAGCTGGTTAGATAGTTTCAAAGGCCATAAACACTTCTGTAATTACTAATTCAATAATGTATTCAGGGTTTGATTTTCTGGGTATGTTGAAAAAGGTGAGAATTTGAGTTGGGAAATTACAATGCATCTGAGTTAGTTCTGTAAATCAGAAACTTAAATGATGCATTTCCAATTTTGTTGATTAGTTCCTGACATGATTTTGATGGCCAAATTCTGGTTTAGCAACACTGATTTTATTCATGAAAGCTACTCATTTCGGTTTGTTTTACTGCTATGTTAGTTAGTCCCAAAGTATACCAGGTCACCATAATGCTTGGATTGGGTAGTGGTATATGACTATGCTAATCTGACTTTCTAATTAGTGAAAGAGTATGCTACATAAAAAAAAAAAAAAAAACTCCACTTAACACTTACAAATGGGTTCACCAGCTACTGACTCTATGACCCACATGGTTGGGAGATTAGACTAGATTTTATTGTTTACTGACTTCAAATGGCCTACAGTTGCTAGTGTGGTTATTTAATGATTCAAGGGTTTGCTCAGGATAAAAATGCTAGCCACCCATTGGTTTTACCAATCTATTTCTCCATATTGGTGATTTAGTGTTACTTCATTGTTTCTGTTTTATTTAGCTATTTTATTTTCAGTTCATTTGTTTCTATTGCTCTTTTCTTTAATTATTTTATTTTACTTCTATTTTCTTAATTATCAACGTATTACCATCATAAAGAATAGGGAGGAAATAATAATACTGGAAAGAAAGTGGATATACGTATGTATAGGGAGTGACTTTCAAATCAAAGAGTGGCCTAATATATATATATTTTTTAGGTCCGCTAAAGGGTGACATTTTGTCATAAAAAGCCCAAATAAGGAATAGAGTAGTAAGGGTCCAAGATATTTCTAGACTGAATAAAAAAGGTGCGGTTTTCCAAAGGGTTTATTTAATTAACAAAAAAGGGTCTTAAAGCCCTAATAAGATTAAGACTCCAAACAGTCCAGAGGGAAAGTGGGATTAAAGTTTTCCTTGAATGGCTTCAAAGACCTAACTGATTCAAAAGGGGTTCAGGGCCCACTTATGGCTTTAATGAATAAAATGGTCCACTTAAACATCTCAAAAAAAAAAAAAAGAAGAGAAAATTTTCAAAGCTTATCACCTTTCATATGGTTTTAACAGCTTAATTAAAGTTATAAAAATGTAAGTGTTTTGTTTGCTTAATCTCACATTTCCAAAAATATCACTTTGACCCCTAATCTTTTAGTAATTGCATTTTAACCCTCATACTTCTAAGAATTATAATTTGATCCCCCAACTTTTAAAAATCACATTTCTTGGCCCCATTGCTTTCAAGATTTACATTTTGGCCCCTATTATTTTTAATAATTACATTTCAGCCCTTTAAATTTTAATAATTGCATTTTGACTCATAACTTCCATAAATGACATTCCAGCCCTGTTTCTTTTATAAACCTCAATTTTATCCTACAACTTTAATAAATTTCATCATTTTCCTCAAAAGGGCTCATTATTCAAAGGACTTTCAGTAGAAGTTAATCTTCTCTGAAGTTCTGTTTTTCATGGGTTTTCAGTGGAATTTTATATTCCCTGAGATCCTACCTTCTGTAGACGTTCAGTGGAGGTTATGCTCTCCAATGTTCTAATTTCAAGCTTTAAGTGGAAATCTAATTTCCCCAATGCCCTAACATCATTCTTAATCAATTTAATCAATTTCGAACTACGTTGATCTTGATCCCTTTCGGGATACGTAGGCACTTACTTGGTAAGGCAGATCTAGTTATTTATTTTTTTTTCATCTTTGTCCAATATTATTTTATTAATAAAAAGGGGTAATTTAAATAAATTAAAATTCTGTAAGCACAAATAATTTAGGGTAACTGTCTTTAGGGACGGACGTTATAGGGTGCCTATCACCTTCCCTATGCGTAATTAGACTCCCGAACACTTCCTCTGGTTCCGAAGGCTAGTTTTTCCCTTCTTTTTAAGGATTCTAATTATCCTTCTAATTAATTGGTGGCGACTCCCATTTTCTTTGACTTTTCCCTCACGCGCCCCAAAGTCATAAAATGATGGCTATTTCTCTGGCCGTCACGTTGTAACAATATCTAAGCTTCAAAATATTTTTACCCTCTTCTAATTGTCACCATATTTGAAATTTTCATCTTTTATTGATCAACACCACACTACAAAGTATAGAGGCAAGAAACATTTCTAATTGGTTAATCAAGAAATAGTTATTTTCAACCAGTAAATTTAAATTTCTTTCATTTCAATTTTTTTTTTTTGAAATGAATGAAATTCCCTAATAGGAATATTGTTAAGCAAAGTAGCTAAGTGGTCATTACATTTTACTTGAAAGTCTTCTAAAGATAATGTTCATAATTACTCCTAAATAACACTCTATAACAGTTAACTTCTATCAAAAACTTATCGAGACTACCTCTACAACAGAACCACCCTAAACACTTCCTTGAGCTCACACAGGCTAACCAGAACTGATCTCTAAGGATGACCAACCCTAGGACGAACTTAGCTATCCTAAGTATTATCTAAAACTAATTATATGACAATCTCCCTATAAGACTTTAAAGAACAAGGATATGATACTAGATAGGTGTAAAATCCAGAATCAAGAGGTATATATAAATTCCAAGTATTAACAAATGTGTCCAGATACAATTTCCTTGAATTTCTTAAATAATTTTAACTTTAGAGGTTCACTTTTTGTATTACGTTAAATTAATAAAAAGCTTATTCCATCTTGTGTGGTATATTTTGTCTCTAATATGCCTATGAATGTGACACACAGACCAAAGACACGATCAGGTGATCACACTGTCAAATTATTATTTAGTCAAATGAACAAATGCTATATTACATAAAAAATCAAATGAGTCATTAAATGTTATGTAATGAGGAAAAAGAACAACTTAAGTATTTGACAAGAAGTCTTGAATTCAAATTTTAGAATCGCTATTTGTATTGAAAAGAAAATACTTCAAAATTTGTATTTTGTTAATTTTTAAATATACTTTTTCTGTATTTGAAAAACAATTTTTTTATTTTTAAAATAAAGTACACATAGTTCTAATTTTAAAAATGATAAATTATATTAACACCCTCAAAGTTTTGGCATCTACACTTTTTCAGCCTCTAACATTACATTATATATTAACATCACACATTAGTCTTGTTCTCTTAGTGAACTAATGGAAATAATACAAACCTACATCTAATTTAAATATTTATACAAAATTATCCTCATAAAATATTTTTGGTAAATTATACTAACAGTTCTTGAGTTTTGAGCATTCAACACTCTCTTCCCTTTTAGTTTAAAAAATGACAATCTCCCTTCTTTAGAAGTATCTTTATTCTAAAACTGAAAGCACACTAATTCACAATTAAAATATTTCAATATTTTTTTTCTTTATTTTATGAGGATCACTAAGCTCTTTACTATATTGCAGATGTTATATATAGCAAATTCCACTTTTTTAGTTTCACTAAAAAACCATTCATCTCTCTTTAAAAGGCACAATAATAGCATCGTGTCATTCCTAGTCACAAATTTATATACACCTGTTATGGTCGTGTTTTATGGCTGCAAGAAGTTATTGGTGGAAGATATTATTATCCCCTCAACTAAAATTAGAGCTGTCAAAATGGGTTAAGTTGGGCCCGTTGGGTTGGCTTGCCCAAGCCATATAAAATGATGGATTGGGTTTATGGTCCAGGTGGGTCAGGGTGAGCTGGTCTTTTTTTTCTCTCCTGATCACGTAGGACTAGCAAGTATCAAATGTTAATCATAGCCAAAATAATTTAACTTAAAGGGATAAATTGTGGTTCTTATGGGATTCGAACCCAAGTCCCTAAAGCCACAACTCAAAAGCTTTACCACTAGGTTATAGGTATCAAATAAAACTAAAATTAACATTTATTATAGATTAGTTACTTTTAGCAAGCTAGCCTGCCAAGCCACAATAGAGTCGGGTTGGATTGATATTTTCAACCTGCCCAATTTTAATGAGCAGCAGCTGGCCAACCCGTTTGATAACCCTAACTAAAACCAAGATATTATTATTCCCTCAACTAAAACCAACATCACATTATGCTTACTTGGGTTTGGTTTACATTATTTTCTGTTTTAGCTAGGGATTTTACAGGTGCAAGGGATGGCAAGATGAGTAATTTATGTCTTTGGTTGCTTGTTCTTAATGAAACTTTAATTAGCCATACGCCAAACGATGACAAGAGTGAACAGGGATGAACACCACCCTGGTTTTGCCGTCCCGAGTTAAATCAAATCACGTGCTTCCTTGTCTTCTTAATCAGATTTGAAAAAGAAGAAAAAGGACAACGTGGATCACTGGTTTCCTATTCTTGTATAATGTTTTATATTATTATGAATGGTCAATGTAACAATCATCATTTCGCTATGTGGTTTAGAAATGTACACTATTCTAGATGGAAAAGGTGATATAGTTTTCAATAATTGAATCTATTGACACAAGCTGGAGATGTAATTTAATGATAAATTTTTTAATACATTTTACATTTAAACTTTTGTGTGATCAGTATATAGAAAATTAATAATAGCAAATATTACTCTAAATAATTATCATTTTTATTTAAATTTCTATGTTCTCATAACAGATATTAGAGTAACTATGGTGTTAATTATATTCGTACAATAACAAAAAAGGAAAAAAAAAAAGAACTCTTTTCTAGGTTAAGTATTGGATGATTAATTATGTACTAAACAAATAGATTCACTAAAACTGAAAAAATAAAGTGAGAAAGTAACCTATTTTCAATATATAATGGTTTTGATTGTGAGGTATACTAAACTTACAGAATATATAATGGCGTCATTTATTGTAACTAGCCCACTAGTGATGTAGATATATAAAAGCTAGCCCGTGTGGTGAAAAGAATTATAGTGAGAGATTTGTATTGTGGACAAATGTTGACTTGTTGCTAAATTTAACCTATATCATAATTATTAAATATAAAAGCATTCAAAGTAATTTAATGGTTTATAACAATGTCAATTAGGTTAAATATCAATATCAAAGTATTGCTCTATATTTGTAGTTATGTAATTTATTGTATCAAATATACACATAATTATATGAAAACATTGTGAAAAAATTATATGTATGCCATTAGAGATTATTTAGGTTTCAACAATTAGCTAGAATTATTATATGCAATTTAGGGATAAATATTTTAAATTTTATAAAATATTTTGTTAAAACTTTTTGTCCATAAAATGTAATAACAAATGTTACTAGCTCTAATTGTCATTTTTAAGTTAAAACTCTATGTACTCATAATAAATATTAGAGTAATTATAGTATTACAATCACAAAATAACATAAAAGGAAAAAATATTTCTAGGTTATTGGATGATTAATGATGTTCTAAACAAATTATAGATTCACTAAACCTAACAAAGAGACAACTTAAAGTGAGAAAGTAACATTTTTCATTGTATAATGGCGTTGAATATTGTTACGTTTTACGAATTTGTCAAAGCAATTATATATGTGGTGGGATCAGGAAGAGACAAGTGATTGCATATGTAAGAGACAGGAACGTGACAACAACCCTATTACGAACATTCACGGGATCTTCCCTTTGAGTCTTTTTCTTGTAAGGAATGGCTATCTCATTATATTGACAATGCAGTGCCAATAATGCTTGAATCGTCTTTCTGTCATAGCTTCATTCAATTAATGACGAATTTTAAGGATATAAGGGGAAAACATCTAATAAAGCAACCCACTAGCGAAATTCATGTACATAGAATAATACTTATTCAAAAAAAATAAGTTGCATAATCCAAGAATATCCCTTAGAGATAAAATCATCCATTACGTACATGGAGGAGCATCATACCAAACTCGAAAATGGCATTAATTCTTTGATAACCCTCAATGGAGCTAGTGGAACCCTTTGGGTTTAAGGTGTAAATGGATCGTGGATGGAACCCTTTGGCCACTAGTCTGACTCGCATTTGTTAATGGAGTCATAAGGATTTTCTTTCACCTTGAAAACCTGTCTGCACCTAATTGCTTTCCTTCTTAGTGGAAAAGGAACTAAGGACCAAGTCTTGTTTCTTTGAAGAGCCATAAAATCTTCTAACACAGCTTGATTCCACTTGTTCTCTACCAAAGTTGCTGTGACACTGGGTGGTTCAAGGTTGCTAACTACAGTTGTTGTAGAAACAACCTCTGCCTTAAAGATCCCAAGTTTATACTAGGTAACCATCAGGTGAGGTGAAGTAATATTGTGCCTGTCAAGAATAGCAAGAGAGGAGCTCTTAAGGGAGCTATGATCTAAAATTTTAGTAGGAGCTAAAGAAGTACTGTTAGTGATAATGCTGGTGTGTGGAATCTCACAACGGGCACTCTGAGTGGAAGAAAAGGATAGATGGAGGAGAAGCATAAAGAGTAAAAGGAGAGACAAATAGAGTGGAATTAGGCCCTTGTATGCTTTATGAAGGGAGTCATAGCCAAGAAAAGTGTAGGGACTGGATCTAAATTGCAATTTGGTCCTGTTAAATGGTCTCAAGTTTGTGTAATAGGTATAGCTAAAGACTTTAAGGAAATGGTAATTTGGGGAAGTATGAAACAAACACTCCAAGGGAGAGTTGTGGTGTAGCAAAGGAGTAAGTAATTTGTTTATTAGGTAAATTGTAAAGGTGAATGCATATTCCTAGAATTTGAGAGGTAGGCTAACTTGAGCAAGGAAGGTAAGGCATGTTTAAGTGATACGCCTATGCTTTCTCTCATCTATGCCATTTTGCTCATGTGCATGAGAGCAAGATACTCTATGTTGAATGCCATGATCGTGGAGAAAAGTGCTGAAGGCCCTATACTCTCCTCCCCAGTCAGACTGAAAGGCTTTTATTTCTGCATTCAAATGGTTTTCTATAAGAAGTTTGATATGTTTGAAGGTAGTAAGTGCATCATATTTTTGTTTGGATAAGTATAGCCAAGTGTATTTGGAATAGGAATCAATAATGTTGATGTAATAATGATAACCAGTCACTTATTTTATGGGTGCAGGTCCCCGGTGATCATAATGAACTAATTACAGAGGGGTGGCATAAGTGTGACGAGAACAATAACAAGGAAATTTATGTAGTTTAACCAAAAGCAAGAGTGAAAAATTTAGAGCCACTTTTATTACTGAAATTGATATTATAGGCTTTCATTATAGTGTGAACAATAAAAGAAGAAGGAGGTCCTAATCTTAAGTGCCACAAATGAAATGATGAAGTCCTAAGAGCCTACACTGTTCTAGGAACTGGAACATTATGTACAAACAAAGAGTTACAAGGATGGGAAACTAAGGAAGTGGGAAGGTCTTCAGTCATGGGATGATCCACATGGAAATGGTCAAAAGCACACAATCCACCTTTAAGCTTCCCTTTCCAAAGAATAGCCTTTAAGTCCTGGTGTTTAACAAGGTAAAAGTTAGGGTGAAACTAAAAAAATACAAGATTATCTCTAGCAAACCTAGAAACACTTAAGAAGTTCATAGTGATAGTTGGCACATGAAGTAAATGAGTAAGGGACAATATGGAGGACATGAAGGGGGAATTAAGAGATGAATGCCCAATGTGAGATATAGACAAACCTTCACCATTGCCTGTTGAGAATAGGTTGTTGGATCTAGTTGTTTATCCTAAGTGCTTACTGTACAAGTATGGGTTTAAAAATTTTTAAAACATTCAAGCTCGCAAATAGGCAGAAACAAAACGCATAGGCAAATAAATCATGTCTAGTAAGATAAGTAGAATAGATACGAATTTTATATACCTCTTGTAGTATCTTTAATCTTGCAATTTGCTAGCCAAACAATTACACTGACCACCTATTATCTAGGAAGCACAAATTCACGGAACCTACAGTAAATAGGCTTAGTTATTGGAATAAACAAAATATGAAAGAAAATAATTAATAACTTTCAAAGTAAATTAGTGAGTCATCACTTTTGTTTCTCTTAGTATGGGGTGAAGAACTCTATAGTGGCACACCATAGAATTTACTTATTCTCTTTCTCAAAAATTTACTTGTACGACCACAAGAGAGAGAGGTTACATATATATAGTATGCTAACATTAGGTCATGCTAACCCTAGGCTTTCTAATTTACTTTAAAATCTATCAATTATTTTTTTCATCTTTTATTTATTCCAATCACTAAGCCTATTTATGTAAGTTCCGTGGCTTGGTGCTTCCAAAATAATAGGCAGTTAGTGAGCTTGGTTGAGAAGCGAACTGGAAAATTAAAGTGACTACAAGAGTATGTAAAATTCTTATCTATTTTACTTCTCTTACTAGCCATGAGTTATTTTCCTATGTATTTTGTTTCTGCCTATTTGCGAGCTTGAATGTTTAAAAAGTTTTTAAACCCAAGCTTGTACAGTAAAGACTTAGAATAAACAATTAGATCCAATAACCTATTCTCAACAGGCAATGGTGAAAGTTTGTCTATATCTCACATTGGGCATTCATCTAATAAATCTCCCTTCACATCCTTCATATTGTCTCTTGCTCATTTACTTCATGTGCCTACTCTCACTAAGAACCTCTTAAGTGTTTCTAGGTTTGCTAGAGATAATCATGTATTTTTTAGTTTCACCCTTACTTTTACCTCATTAAACACTAGGACTCAAAGGCTATCCTTTTGAAAGAGAGGCTTAAAGGTGGATTGTATGCTTTTAACCATTCCCAAGTGGATCACGCCATCACAAAGATCATCCCACTCCCTTAGTTTCCCAACCTTGTAACTCTTTGTTTGTACACAATGTTCTAGTTCCTAGAACAATGTAAGCTCCTAGGATTTCAACATTTCATTTAGGACATCCTTCTTCTTTTATTGTTCACACTATAATGAAAAACTATAATATCAATTTCAGTAACAAAAGTGCCCCTGGATTTTGTCACTCTTGTTGTTTGGGCAAACTACATAAATTTCCTCATTATCCATCTCACACACGTACATTGCCCCTCTTTAATTAGTTCATTATGATCTTTGGGGACCTACACCCATATAAATCAGTGACTGGTTATCATTATTACATCAACTTTATTGATTCCTATTCCAAATACACTTGGCTATACTTACTCAAACAAAAATCTGATGCACTTACTACCTTCAAATATATCAAACTTCTTGTAGAAAACTAGTTGAATGCAAAAATAAAAGCCTTTCAATCTGACTGGGGAGGAGAGTATAGGGCCTTCAGCACTTTCCTCCGAGATCATGGCATTCAACATAGAGTATCTTGCCCTCATGCACACGAACAAAATGGCATAGATGAGAGAAAGCATAGGCGTATCACTTAAACATGCCTTACCTTCCTTGCTCAAGCTAGCTTATCTCTCAAATTTGAGGAATATGCATTCACCTCTACAACTTACCTAATAAACAGATTACTTACTCCTTTACTACACCACAGGTCTCCCTTGGAGTGTTTGTTTCATACTTCCCCAAATTACCATTTCCTTAAAGTCTTCGGCTGCACCTATTACCGAAATTTGAGACCATTTAACAGGACCAAATTGCAATTTAGATACAGTCCCAACACTTTTCTTGGTTATAACTCCGTTCATAAAGGATACAAGTGCTTAGATCCTACTGGTAGGATATATATCTTTAGAGATATTTTTGATGAATGTTCCTACCTTTTTACATCCCTTTCTCCTCCTTGTCCTCCTAATTCCACTCCATTTGTCTCTCTTTTTACTCCTTATGCTTCTCCTCCAACTTTATCCTTTTCTTCTACTCAGAATGCCTCTTGTGAGAGTCCACACACCAGCACTATCACTAATAGCAATTCTTTAGCTCCTACTAAAATTTTAGGTCGCAGCTCACTTGAGAGCTGTTTTCTTGCTCCTCATGACAGGCCCAATATTGCTCCACCTCACCCCATGTTACCAGGTCTAAACCAGTGTCACAACAACTTTGGTAGACAACAAGTAGAATCAGGCTATGCTAGAAGATTTTTAGGCTCTTCGAATAGACAAGACTTAGTCTATAGTTCCTTTTCCACCAGAAAGGAAAGCAATTGGGTGGAAATGGGTTTTCAAGGTGAAGGAAAATCTTTATGGCTCCATTCAAAAATACAAAGCCAGAATTGTGGCCAAAGGGTTCCATCAACAGCAGGGTAATGGCTTTAATGAAACTTTACTCATGTGGTCAAACCTACAACCATTAGTGGTTTTAACTGTTAATGTCTTAATGAATTGGAAAATCCATCAGTTGGATATGAATAATCCCTTCCTCAATAGAATTATCTAAGAAGAAGTACACATGGAGTATCCCCAAGACTTTATTGTTCCTAACCACTCTCTATATAGCGCCCAACTAGTGTGTAGGATACACACTAGTCTTAGGTTTCACTCAACCAAATGTGATCACCCACCTTTGTCAAATTCAGTGAGGGTCATTCTCTCTTTGGTCATGTATAAGTAGATGACGTAATTATCACTGGAAACTTAGAAAGTGAAGTAACTGGTCCAATTTCTCAATTAAATAGTGTTTTTGCCCTAAAGGATCTTGGCTTCCTAAACTACTTTTTGGGAGTTCAAGTTCAAAAATTATGTTATGGTAGCCTCCACTTGTCTCAAGAAAAGTATGTGAAGGACCTCCTTGCTAAGTTCCAACATGTAGCATGACAAGCCCATTGCCACCCCCATGATTGTTGGCCTTAAGCTCTCTGCTCATGACAATGAACCAATAAGAGATCCTATGTTGTATAGAGCCATTATTGGGGCTCTACAATACCTCGCCATTACTAATCCTTAGATTGCTTATAACTTTGTTAAAAAAGTCTACCAATTCATACATACGCCCATTGATGCTCACAAGAGAGTTGTTAAAAGAATCCTCGAGTACTTAGTTGGAACTTCTCACCATGGAGTGCACCTAAGCACAACCTCTTACTTGCACATGACAGGTTTTAGTGATTCAGACCTTGTGTCTTGGTCGTTTAAAAAACAACTAACTTTCTCCAGATCAAGCACAGAGGTTGAGTACAGGGGGTTGACCAGCTTAACAGCAGAAATCTTATGGATAAAGTCTTCGCTAAGTGAACTAAGAATTCCAGTCATTAAAGCTCCTACACTCTATTATGGCAACTAGAGTACTATATTGATGAGTGCTAATCTTATTCTTCATGCCAAAACCAAACACAATAAATTGGAACTATACTTTGTGAGAGATCTTATGATTCAGAAGCCCATTGTTGTCCATCACATACCATTACACATTCAAGTGGCTGATTCATTAACTAAGCCTTGGTCAAGGACTAGAATTTAGTTACTTAGAGACAAACTCAAAGTCTTAAACTTAGATACTCTGAATTTGTGAGGGGGAATGTTAGAGTATAGTTTGATGTGGCTATGTAAGCTGATATGTTAGCTTACTAGTTGTGTAGTTCATAGAGTTAGTTAGTCTTTGCCATGCCAAATGATTGTGTGCCCATATATGTAATTGTTCTAGTCTCTCTCTCTCTCTAACTCTCGTGATTAGTAAATTTCTCATCTAAGTGCACGTAATGATTTTTCCCAAGGCTAAACAAGGATCCCAAAACGTCCAAATAAGTTTCAAACAAAAAGGATCATGGCCTCAATAAGAAAACATGCGTACATCCATATAAATTCCATACTCTCTCTCTCTCTCTAACTCTGATATGGTATCACATATCATCATACCATTATCTAACTCCCGTGAGTAGTAAATTTCTCATCTAAGTGCACATAATGATTTTAGCCAAGGCTAAACAAGGATCCCAAAATGTCCAAATAAGTTTCAAATAAAAAGGATCATGGCCTCAGTAAGAAAACATACGTACATCCATATAAATTCCATATTCTTGATTTAATATGGAATAATTTAAAATATTCAAATTCCATAAACATTTTCTTCGTTATAAATCTGAAAATATAAAAAGGGCTTATTCATATGCATAAAATTTCATCAAAATATTTTAAATCCAACAATAAATATGTTTGTATAAAATAACATGGAATGGTGTGATGACTCATGCATAGATGCCAACTATTCGTATCTCTCCTCGAAGTCTTTTAATCCTCCCCAAATACCACACTATTTCTATTTTTCCTTTTTCCAAAGTACCCTATTGAATCATTTCCGGCCGCCCAAAATTCCCTATTCTTAAATTTTGTTCACTTCTTGCTTTTGAGTCGTATATGGTTCATGAGATTTTAATACATACGTCCATACCTTATTCGCCTAATTTCCCTATCCCTCTAATTGTTTAAATTCTCTGGTGATTATCTATTACCATAACAATCTAGTTTTATACCTTTACCAAACCTATGCCCATCCCGTGATTACTGAATATTTCTTATTATTAAAATTCTATCTTTTATTCCTCAAATTAAGATCCTCCCTTGCCTAAATTATTCCATCTCCTAAACCTATCTCCCTCCTGATGTATTTTGTGGTATGTTTCCTACCTTCTAATTTAGATTCCCATTTATTTTTATTTCCTGGTTTCCTAATTTTATAGAGTTATTATAGGCTTCAACTTATTTCTCCTAAACATGTCTTCATCCTCTTTCCAGGTTTCGATTTCACGCTTTATTTGTTATGTCAACCACAGTTTCTAGTTGGACATTTGTATGGTTTCCTTACCTTCAGCCCTCTCCTTGACCTAGCATTTATTTGTTACACTTCCATCTATCACTTCCCCAAGGTTATATTTAGTACTAAATATTCAAATAAATACCAAGAGTTCATATCTATGCAATTATCATGTCATAATTTATAAAGTCACTTTACTCACCTTTACGACCCCAAGACATAAGCTTAGGCGCCTCTTGCGACCCATCTGATTCATACAACTCTCATGAAACCTATTGGAATGCAAATTCTTGTAGTTAAACCTAAAGGATTATCCATTTACACCTTAAACCCAAAGGGTTCCACTAGCTCAATTGAGGATTATCAAAGAATTAATGGCGTTGCCGAGTTTGGTACGATGCTGCTCCATGTACGTAACGGATGATTTTATCTCTAAGGGATATTCTTGGACTATGCCACTCATTTCTTTTGAATAAGTAGTCTTCTATGTACATGAATTTCGCGAGTGGGTTGCTTTATTAGATGTTGTCCCCTTATATCCTTAAAATTCGTCATTAATTGAATGAATCAATGACAGAAAAGCGATTCAAGCATTATTGGCAATACATTTGTCAATATAATGAGATAGCCGTTCCTTACAAGAAAAAGACTCAAAGGGAAGATCCCATGAATTTTCATAATAAGGTTGCTGTCACGTTCCTGTCTTTTACACATGCAATCACTTGTCTCTTTCTGATCCCACCACATACATAATTGCTTTGACAAATTCGTAAAACGTAACAATATTCAACGCCATTATATGACGAAAAATGTTACTTTCTCACTTTAATTTGTCACTTTATTAGGTTTAGGGAATCTATAATTTGTTTAGAACATAATTAATAATCCAATAACCTAGAAATGTTTTTTCCTTTTATGTTATTTTGTGATTATAATACTCTAATTACTCTAATATTTATTATGAGTACATAGAATTTTAACTTAAAAATGACCATTAAAGCTAGTAACATTTGTTATTACATTTTATGGACGCAAAGTTTTAACAAAATATTTTATAAAATTTAAAATATTTATCACTAAATTGGATATAATAATTCTAGCTAATTTTTGAAACCTAAATAATCTCTAATAGCTTACATATAATTTTTTCACAAATTTTTCTTATAATTGTGTTTATATTTGATAGAATAAAATTACATAACTACAAATATAGAGCAATACTTTAATATTGATATTTTACCTAATTAACATTGCTATAGGATATTAAATTACTTTGAATGCTTTTATATCAAGTAATTATGATATAGGTTAAATTCAGCAACAAGTCAACATTTACCCACAATCTAAATCTCTCACTATAATTCTTTTTCCCACACGGGCTAGCTTTTATATATCTACATCACAATTGGGCTAGTTACAATAAATGACACCATTATAAATTTTGTAAGTTTGGTATACCTCACAATCAAAACAACTATATATTGAAAAGAGGTTACTTTCTCTGTTTTTGTCACTTTTAGTGAATTTATTTGTTTAGTACAAAAATTAATCATCCAACAATTAATCTAGAAAAGTTCCTTTTTCCTTTTTTGTTATTGTACGAATATAATTAATACCATAGTTACTCTAATACTGTTATGAGAAGATAGAATTTTAAATAAAAATGATAATTATTTAGAGTAATATTTGCAATTATTATTTTTCATACTGATCACGTAAAAGTTTAAATGTACTCCCTCTGTTTCAAATTATCTGTCGTTTTGGAAGTTTTATTTTGTTTCAAATTATCTGTCGTTTTACATTACTAATGAAGGATTAATTATTATTTTTTCAACATTACCCCTATTTATTGTTATCTTTAATAGAGTAGTAACAAAAGTTTAAATTGATTTTAATAAGGGTAATTTAGTCAAGTACACTTATTATTTGCTAGAATTGAGACTATTTAATAGCTATCTTAAATCTTGTGTCATTAACTTAAACGACAGATAATTTGAAACGGAGGGAGTAAAATTTATTAAAAAAACTTTATCATTAAATTACATCTAACAGCTTGTCTATAAATGCTATTATTGAAAACTATATCCTGTTTCCCATGTAGAATAACCTAAATTTCTAAACCAAATAGCGAAATGATGATTGTTACATTGACCATTTATAATGATATAAAACATTATGCAAGAATAGGAAATCATTGGTCCACTTTGTCCTTTTTCTTCTTTTTCAAATATGATTAAGAAGACAAAAAGCACATTTCTCACAACGTGACGGTCGGCTATTATGTTATAACTTTGGGCATTTAAGGAAAAATATAGAGAAAAATTGAGTCGACACCAATTAATTAAAAGGATAATTGGGTTCCTTAAAAATAAAAGAAAACAAGACACTAGCCCTTAAAATCAAAGAAATGATTCATGAGTCTAATTACATATGGAAAATGTGTTGGATACCCCAAAACACTCATCCCTAAGGATAGTTACCATAGATTGTTTGTGCTTAAAAACATTAATGTATTTTAATTACCTTTTTTTATTAATACGATGGTAAAGGACAAAGATAAAGAAAGAAAGAATCAGACCTGCCTTATTAGATAAATACTTACGTACCCCAAAAGAGATTAAGTTCAACATAATTCATGAATATTTAAATAAATTAATTATGTGATATGTATGATCTCTCGCCTTAAAATGTTAGGACATTAGAGGAAGATAAACTTCCACTTAAAGACTTAAAAGAGCTAGAACATTTGGGGAGGAAGAACCTCCACTAAAACCCTATGAAAATTGGGACATTAGGGAGTATAAACCTCTACTGAGAGCCTATGAAATTGAAACATTAGGAGAGAATGAATCTCCACCTAATGGTCAAGGAAGTTAGGACTTTGGAGAAGATAGACTTCCACTAAAAATCTATGAAAATTAAGACATTAGAGAGCATGAACCTCCAATAAATGCCTATGGTGTTAAGCAATATTCGGGATTGCTTTAGAGATAAAATGGTTTATTAGGCTTAAGCTAGAATTGAAAACTGATTATTCAATTTAAACATTTTTTAATACTTTTTTTTCAAAAACCACATTCTAATTGAACCTATGGGATACTTAAAACGTTCATTGGGCATTGGAACCTCCCTTGAGTGAAATCACTAGCCTTTTGAAATCCCATTTGAATAATAATATTGAGCCTCTGAAAACCCTTTTAAAAACTAATAATATTATATCCTTGGAATTTCCTTCAAAAATAGCTTAACTAAATGAGTCTTTGAAACTCAATCTTAAAGTACATTTAAATACCCAAAAAAAATAGATTCTAAGTCCTGTGCATGGAAATCATCGCCACATTTTTACCAAAAACAGTTTTATAATAAAATTTGGACATTTTGGTCCCATTTTCATGAGGTTGTAATTTAAATTAGAGAATGAACCCTACATGAAAAGTTGATACTAAGTTACCTTACTTTTATTTTTGTTTTCGAAAACATGACGATCCCTTCATCAAAGGCCTTCAGAGTGTATGTTTGCAATTATTTTGTTTAAGGCCTTTGGGCCTTAAATTTTACAAAATCTTATTTATTTTTGAGATTTCAAAAAAACAAAAGAGACTAGAAAATTTAAGAACAAGTACCAGCAAAACGTGTAAAAAAAAGATAAAACAAAAAAACAAAAGATTATAACAATAATACATAAATAAAATAAATAAAATGTACCAAATAATAAATAAAATAAAACTAAAAATCCAATTTGAAAATCCTTAACTAAAATAGAAAATACCTAGGCATAAATGAAATATTTATTCTAAGTTTAATTTCCCAAATGGTAAAATCATTAAACTTGGGGCAACCATTATTCAATGAGATAATCAACAATTTCAACTACCCAGAATATTTAAAACATGCCATTATGATCCTTGAATTTTATGAGCAACTGATCCTTGTTTAAATACCACAAAATAGTTGAAGAACTACCAAAGATTCTTATTCACATGGCTAAACACCGGAAGTCTCCAAGAATTCCTTAGCAACAAATTATATTTTATTTTCACAAGGGAAATAAAAAAGCAACATGTTTCAAGAAGGATAAATGTCAGTTTTAAATACATCCCATTATTAAAATAAAGCCTGAAGAGAGTATTATTTTTTTTCATGGCAACACAAAATAAGATATATAAAAAAAAGAAAATCCAACTCTTCAAGTGAAACAGAACTTGGTTGAAGCAAAGGGAATCCAAATTTTTTTTAAGGGTGAAATCAAGTGCTTAGAACTACATTCAGACAATATACCTTCAAGTGAAAACGTTTCAAATTTCTTAAAAAAAATTCAAACACCAGTAACCCACCAAATCGAGGAAACTAAAATGCTATGAAAAACATTTCAAAAACTACAGAATCCAACAAATTTTAAACACCACAAACCCACAGATTTTGAATATTAGGCAAACAGAGTTGAAAACAATGTGACGAAATCACCCATCTCACAATCAAATAACCGCAAGACAACACCAAATCTTCAACATGATTATATTCAATACTGAAGCAAACTTCAAAAACAAAATGCCCCCTTCATTTGTAGATTCTAGAAATAAGCAAGGATTGGAGAAAAAAAGCAAACCACCATCAAAAGAATCTTACCTCCAAGAATCCTCCTTTGTAAATCTTCTTCTTCTCTCTTCCAAAAACCACCCTTTTTGAAGTACGAAATCCTTCAAAATCACCCTCTAAGAATCAATCTTTTTGGCTATTTTTTTTTTTTAAAGAATTCTCTGATCTCCCAAAACCATCCCTCCTCCTTCTTTATGCATCTAACCTGCTTGTATAGCTGAAGGAAGTAAACTGAATCCTATCCAAAAGGCTGTGACTACCAAGAATTGCCAAAACGCAAGAGGTTGTCACACATTGGGTTTGGTTCAAGGGGACCAAAAAAAGAGACATGCTTTCTGCCATGGACACTGAGGAGTCGTGAGACAAAGGAGCAGAAATGCCTCTCTCTTTTTGGCTACCAAACATACGGTGATCAAATATTGAGGAGAAGTGTGTGTGTGTAAAAGAGTAAAGGGAAGATGAGAGGAAAATGGGGACCATTGGGCTGCTAGGGTTTGCTTTGTGGATGAGTCTGAGAGTAACATCTATGAGGGGAAAGGAAAAATCAGAGGGGGTGGTGGCTTGTAAAGCCCAACCCCTTTTTTAGGATAAAGATTTACAACTTTTGAAAGTTGCAAAAAAAAAATGAAAATGAGGGTTCATCTACAAATAATATAAAGTCAAGGGACCAAGGAGGAAACCTACAAGTTTTAAAAATTTGCAAAAAGGCCCTCATCTTTTTAAATCCATATATATCAAAAAATAAATCTCTTCCCCCTTCTTCTTAAGCTCCATGGCGCCTCTACTTCTCCAGATACCCAAAACCTTTAGCAACCCATCGTCCCTTAGTGTGGCGTCGTCCCTTCGCCACCATATCTGCCGCCCAGCTGCCATCGGTGTGCCCTCAGTCGGTCGTTGTTGCTCAGCCATTTTAGGCATGTGTGAGAGGCATCCTTGGTGTCTTTTGGTGGCTGGTGTGCTAGGTAGTTTAAGGCCATTCTCTGTGTAAGCAAATAAATTGCAAAGGCATGGCAATTTCAAAACTTGATTTTCTGATCAAAATGAATTTTTAATTTCTACAAGTGATTTTGCCCTCTGTAGCGTCATATGGCCATGCGCATGTGAGAACCATATTTCAACATCTTCCTTTTATAGGTAAGCCATTACAATGCTTCTGTATAATCAAGTGAATTTGGGACTACCATTCCTTCCTTTCTCAATTTCCTGATTAGTTATTGGACATTTAAAATTTAGTTTTGGAATGCACACCGACTGTTTGATGAAATGCCAGAAAGAAAACTCAGTTAATTTCATTCTTTGTTCCTTAAACTACTACCATGCTGATGGCTGAAGATTTCTATTAACCAATAGTTGAGTTCATGTCGAGAAGTTTAACTGTGAAAAAAGTAAACATTTCACTATATATATATATATATATATATATATATATATATATATATACACACACACACACACATGAAATTCTAACTCCTATTAATGTTTGTGAATTTGGAAGTTAAATTGTAATACAATTATTGTTCAAGTATGGTTGGACTCAAAATCATAGTTAGGCAAGTCAAGTCCTTTTCTAGTTAATAGAGTCATAATAGAAAAGTAGCGATAGATTTAGTATGCTGATGGGTTATGCGTATACGTTTGCATACAGGCTTGTTCGAAACTAAACCATCGAACCAACTCAGTTTTGAAGTAGAAATACTTGGAGCTTGATTACTAAGTCTCCAAATTTAGCAACAGTGAGTGGATTCTTACTTACCTCTGGATGCCTGAATTGTTAAATTTTACTTTGTGATTCAATGATTTTATTTGAGTATGGTTTGGAAGTGATTTTTAAGGAAAGTGATATATATATATATATATATATATATATATATATATATATATATAT
>JASKGM010016895.1:0-32523 GCA_034509205.1 Ceratonia siliqua
CCACTATATATCGTGGTGTTGGTTTTCTTCTCCCTAAACTTTTATGTTTATGTGATTTCATTTTCTGCCTGATCATTCATATATCTGCCTTATCGTTTATCTGCCTTATCGTTTATATCCTGTTTTTCTGACTTGGAAAGGTTTTCTGTTTTCACTTATATCAGTTTTATTAAAAGGCATTAATTTTTAATACCTAATTCAACCCCCCCTTCTTGGGTATTTTAGGCATATTTACTAACACAATTGATGGAAGAGGCACAGCAGTGTTGCCAACAGAAGGTTGGGTGGCGCATATTGGGTCCAAGTTGTAATGTAAGATATGAAAGTTACATATTCTATCAGCAAGCTTCGGCACTTGAGGCACAGCAACCCCCCTACATAAAGGTAGATATGTTTTCTTCCTCTGATCTTTCGCTAATTTGTTCAGAAGGTTATGTTCCACACTTTATGATTGATCCTTCGTCCTTAACAGTTGGACCAGATTTCACTTCAATTACTAGAATAAACTATATGGCAGGAAGAGTTATCTTCACCATAGTTATACCAACTATAGTTGTTGCGGCTCTCTTAGGTTTTGTGTATTGTTCATGCTCTCGCTGGAAAAGAAGATCAAGATGTACATTGCAACGGAGAAGCCTGATGTGTTTCTACATAACTTTTTATATTGTCCAAAACTCTCTAACTAGTTTTTAATTCAGGGGGAGAAACAAGTGAAGAAATTCTATTAAAGAAATTGGAAAGTTCAACTAGGTCACACTTTAAGGAGCAAGGAACGAATGCAACAGATGAGGACAACAGTGAAGTGCATTACTTTAGTTTAAGGGCCATTAAGGTTGCTACAAACGATTTCTCTGATGAAACTAAACTTGGGGAAGGAGGATTTGGTCCCGTTTTCAAGGTTGAGTATTTTGAATACAATTCATAACATGTAAGTTGCATTAGAAAATGATTAATTTGTCACAAAAGTGAGGATCACTTGATTTACAACTTTTCTTTTGGTGAAATAAAAGAGCATTCACATCAGAGACAGGAGACAGAGTAAAAGGTAATATGGGGGGCACTTGCTGCTAATTATTCTGATAATTCAGCCAGGAGTACTGCATACTCAAAGATTCAATAACTGTCAATGAAATGAACTGCACTGTCCTAACATGTATCAGTCCTAATATCTGATAATTAACGAGCTAGTTTTATAGTTCATTTTTCTTGATCATGAAACTCTGGCATGCATACAGGGGAAGCTGATTAATGGCAAGGAGATAGCAGTTAAAAGGCTTTCATTCAAGTCAAGGCAAGGGCTTGAAGAATTCAATGAAGTGATGTTAATCGCAAAATTTCAACATAAAAATCTTGTGAGGCTTTTGGGATGCTGCCTGGAAGAAAATGAAATGCTTCTGGTCTATGAATACATGCCCAACACTAGCCTTGATGCCTTCCTGTTTGGTTTGCTTTTGTCTCCCTCTCTGATTATATGTATGTCTATATTCTATTGTCATTAATGAGGAGCTTCCTAATCTGAAAGAATCCTTTCAACTATTGCCCTGGCAAAGCAGATCCAACAAAAAGTAGAGAACTTCAGTGGCCTAAGCGGGCAAAAATTATAAATGGAATTGCGTGAGGCTTTCTATATTTACATGAGGACTCTCGACTAAAAGTTATCCATAGGGATTTGAAAGCATGCAATGTCTTGCTGGATAAAGAGATGATCCCAAAGATATCAGACTTTGGGACTGCTAGAATTTTTTGTGGCAATCAAATTGAAGCTAGCACTGATAGAGTTGTTGGTACATAGTAAGTATTTTCACTTCTCACAACTCAACGTAAATCCATATGACACATACTATATAATGCTTCTTCAGACTATTCACCATGTTAAAGAAACTAGTAAGGATGTTAAAGAAAATAGTGAATTTCATATGAACTGTATTACATGCAGCAGTAGCATGTTACTCCTATTGCCCTGCCTTCTAACTCCATAGAGTCTTTCTAAAGTATTTTATTTACTTTCCCCTTACTGTAATGGTTATATGGCACTAGAATATGCATTAGAGGGATTATTTTCCACCAAGTCAGATGTTTACAGCTTTGGTGTTATGATGCTAGAAATTATAAGTGGGAAAAAGAACAGTGGCTTCTACCAACCAGAGCGTGGTCAAAGCCTTCTCTCCTACGTAAGTTTTTGTCTCTATACTATTCTTTTTTGCTGATATCTTGTGGCTCTGTAAATTGAGGCTTTTTATAAAACCTATACTCTTTTACTGATGGTGAAATCTAAATGACAGCTGTTCTTTAATATTTACAACCAATTAATCATAAAATCTCATCTCACCCCCATTGGAGCTTGAACAGGCATGGCGACTCTGGAGTGGAGGCAAAGGACCGGAATTGGTGGACCCTGACGTGGTCGACACTTGCCCCATGGATAAGGCATTGAGATGGATCCATATTGGGTTGTTGTGTGTTCAGGAAAACCCCAACGATAGGCCCACCATGTCGTCAGTTGTTCTCATGCTTGGAAGTACGATTATTCTTCCTCAACCATTCGCTCCTCCATTTTCAGTAGGCAGACTTTTCGCGGCTAATCAATCTTCAACTACTGGACAAAAGATTGGATTTCTACCATCTTCCACAAGTGTTTCTACTACTAAAGTTTCATAATACAGAAATTTTTAAGTACTTATTCTTACAAAAATAAGGTGGACCACATTAATTATAAATGAGTACATAAACATATCAAAAGGGAATCTTAATAAATTCTACATTTGATATATTTATATAGTCATTCATAATAGTCTAATTTATACAAAATATGTAGAACAAGTCTACTTAAAAATTTATCTTATAAGACCACCCTCTTCCTAACTTCCTGCTAATTATTGAGGACTGTTTCACTAGTCCAATTTATTTGTTCATTCAATTTCCTTGTTTCCTTCTTGGATGTTTTTTATTTAATTTTATTCAAATATCTTCAAAAGCAATCTATTCCAAAATATTTTTTTTCATGAAATTCAATATTATCTTCAAGTGGCATTTTAAGAAACCGTTTTTAAATTATTTTAGACATAAAAAAAGTGAATATCATTAAACACCTTTTTAAAATACGATATCCCAAAAAATATCAATAAAATAATTAACTCTTTCTGTTACTTGTGAAAAAAGATTAGTACTTCATTTCTTCTATTCTTTTCTTTTGCTTTTGTATATACGCAAAAACTGTGCAGGCAGATTATATTTTAATCGAGTACATCAAAATTTTTACAATGAAATTAAGCCACGTGAACTTTTACTTCACTAGATGCCCCAAACATAAGGTCCTAAACACAGCAGATAAAAAAAAAATCCCCACTGTACTATCTCTGACAAGGGCTGCTATAGTAATATTCTCAACATAGCTAGCAACAATCATTCAGGAAACTCCAACCCAGTGGTAAAAATGTATTTTGATTCTGGTCGCAACCATATTTGCAAGTTTTATTAACAATCTCATACAACATACATCTAATACCCTAGTATACTCTTCAAAGCTCAACTACTTTTGGTCGTTTTCTTGAATGATGATTTTCCTTTTGTTTGTTTAGAGTATTATCATTTCTGTATATAGATCTTTTAACTATAGAAGATGACCTTTTACATCATCATCCTCATCACCACTTTCATCATCCCCATTGACCATTGTCATCATCAGCACTGCTTTCATCTGAATCTGTTTCACTACCATCAGCAGCCAATGGAATCACAGGCTGACAACTGAATCGCAGATTCAGCAGCAGCCTCAGCCTCGGATGTATGAGGATCAGCAACACCAAGCATCAAATCCTGCAACCAACGCACCCAAAAATTAATTATGTAATCCACCAGTTGCAAGCAATAATGTAATGTAGACAGGACGGGAGATGGAGAGAGACTAATACAGATAAATAAGACATTAAATTACCATTTCAATAACTTTGGATTCATTTCCAGTTCGCTCTTCAATAACGTAGTTCTAGGGAAAAAACCAACGGAGAAATGGTTGTAAAGTAGTAAATTTGTGTCTTCAATAAAATAATCAATTTGTAACCTTTGCGTCAAAGCTCCAGGCGCTTATTTGCTTCTGACATCACTCCTAGGAAATCTTTAACTTTTCCAAAAACTTCATCAATTGACAGAAATTTATGTCAAGCTAAAAATGTGGTAATTCTTTATTATAATTTCATCATGAGAGTTCAGCTCTATCAATATAGATTTTTCCATGCTTCTGAGTTCTGACAATAACTATATTGCGCAATCTACAACCAACCCCAATGAAGCAGTGAAAAGGCAACACATTTTACTTCTTTCAAGTCTCAATTACATCAATTTTGAATTATCCTTCAAACCTTCTTTTTTCTGGCGAGGAAACCATAACTTAAATTAAAAGCAAACGGGAAAGTAAGTTTGCAAACAAGACTTAACAGTTTACTTGACTCGCCTCCTAAGATAGTTGTAAAAGAAAATAATAACATAAATAAATGTGAATAGACAGAAGGGGAAAAAATCAAAACAGGACAATCAAACATTGTTGTTAAAGGTGAAGATATAATATTGTAAACACCTAATTTTATCAAGGTAAATAAATAAATAAAAAGCATTTTTTGAAAAAAAAAATATATATATATATATATCACAAAATGAAAAAAAAATATACAAAATCAAAAGCAAAAGCCCAATATCCCCTTTTTTTTTTTCTGGCAACTCAACTCAACCTTGTAGCCCACTAACCATCAGCCCCAATGACCAAAGCCCACTTGCCCCAACCCAATTTCTAGCAACCCAAATCCGGATCCAACCCAAAAACCCTTAACCGGTCCCTCTTAACCCAACCCGGAACCAAACTCCCCCCTACTATTTGTTTTTCCTCTAGAGCACGCTTGTCTTTCCCATCGCATCCTCTGCTCCACGTCTCTGCCAACCCCTCACGCGTGTCCTGACTGCTACGCCCAACGCTTCTGCTCTGCCACGACTGCCTTGTTTCGCAGCAGTGGTCCCTCTGTTTCGCTACCATAGGCACGCCTCTGCACTTCACCTTCTCAGCCCCTCTACTCGCAGGATTCTTTGCTGGAGCACCGGGATCCTGTCTCCTCGGTGGGTTATAAGAAGTGAGGAGCTAGAGATCAAAGGGGGGACTGATAGATGGAAATTTGGGGGAGTTAGCTCAATCTCTCTCGTGGAGAAGAAAAAGGGAGGGGGAATCAGAAATCCAAAGAAAAAAAAATAGTTTTGAGTTGGATTGTGAAAGAGTTTAGTTAGCGAGGAGGACTAAGGGGGTGAAAAAAAAAGCTCGATTTTCTCCAGGAAGGCATGTAATTAGTATTTTTCTTTGTTTAAAGACATTATTGTGAGAACTTGGACGTTTAATTGCTGTTACCATTTTCTGTCAATTGGAACTCTCTCTTTTGATTTTTGTTGATTCGGATTCATGCTCCTTGTCTCTAGTTTCCTTTGATTGGTTCGAGAATCTAATGTCATAATAAGAGAATCAATCCTGTTAGTTAGTTTCAACATGATTTTACTATGGCCTAAACCGATGATAAGGATTTGTAAGCCTCTTTGTCCATAGAATCTTGTTTATAGTACTTGTTCTTCCTTGTTTCTAGTTCTCTGTTAAGCCATGAATTTGGTGTTTGTCCTTTTATAAGAGAATCAATCCTGTTTCTTCCTTGTTCCTGAACAGAGGGTGATTTATTGCCCTTAACTTTCACCCATGAAGCACATTATGTTTCAAAAATTTCATGCTGGTCTAGTGTTCATTATATGTGTTTCAAGATTGTATGTTGGTTTGATATCCCACCATGTGATATTTTGGATACAAATCCTGATTGATCTCATGCTGATAAGTCTAGCGTCTCGTTCATTATGAAAGGTCCCCAAGTAAAATGCTAGCATGTGACATTTTCCTGTTTTTGTTCATCTATCACAAGGGACTTACACTTTGAATCCGTACGGTTTTCCTTGGACTTGGTTTTCGTTTCCTCTGTTTTACGATTGAAGCATGCGTCATTCTTGTTTTGTGATCAATAAGAGTGGTGAGTTACGTTTCAAATAGACTATCCTAGTTTGTTTCCTCTGTTTTCGTTTGTTTTGCGGTTGATACCTTATGGCTTGAAGAATTCTTGAGATTTGAAGTTTCCCTCACTAAATCTTTTAAGAGAACAAATTGACAAAACAAAGGATGAATTTTATCCTTCAAAAAAGTCTTGAAAATAAAAGGCTCAATTCTCCCCTAAATGGCTTCAAGGGTCCAATTGAGAATATATATATATATATGTATATATGTATATATATATATATGTATATATGTATATATATATATAAAAGAAGGGGGTGAGTATAAGGCTTAGTATTGTCAAAAGGGGTCCAAGACCCGAAAGCATTTTCAAAAAAAAATATCATAATCAAAGGCCCAAATGGATTGTTCAAGGCTTTAAGAGCCACTTGTCCCTTTTGAGGATTTTATCCCAATATCATCAAAATTTAACTGTTGGATTTAATACTTTTAAATTTTTAAAATTGACCCCAATACTTTTAAAATTTGACTTTTGACCTCAATACTTTCATAAATTCAAATTTTAACCTCAATATTTCAGAAATTCAAGTTTTGACCCAATACTTTTCAAAATTCAAGTTTTAACCTCAATACTTTCAAAAATACCATTAGGATCCTGAACATTACACATTTCAATTTTATTCCAGGCTTCTAAAAGATTTTGGATTTCAACATAAAAATTCCTTAATTCTCTTTAAATATTATGTGGGGAAATATTCCTCCATTTTGTTGAGCTTTCATTTTCCTATATTGTCTTTACTTTTTTGAACATTATGAGGAGAATTAATCTCCCATTTTGTTGAGCCTTATATGGAAATTCATTTTCCCATATTGTCTTTATTCCCTCAAACTTCATGTAGAGAATTAATCTATCATTTTGTTGGACCTTATGTGGAAACTCACTTTCTCATATTGTCTTCATCCCTCCTATTAATTTGTGTAGAATTTATTCTTACACTTTATTCCAATTTCATTTTTGCCTTGAGGAGGAGATCATATATTTTTCCTAGGCAAATTCTAATTAAATTAACCCGAACTGCGTGGACCTTGATCCCATAAGGGTACGTAGGCACTTATACAATAAGACAGGTCCAATTTTCTCACTTCTTTATTTTTCTTTAAAGATCACGACAATAAAATGGGTAATTCAAACAATGATAAACTTAAGCACAAACAATTTAGGGTAACCATCCTTAAAGATGGACGCTGTGGAATGCCTAACACTTTCCCCACTCGTAATTAGACTCCCGAACCCATTCATTGGTTCTAAAGGCCAATATTTGGTTATTAAATGATCCCAATTATCCTTCTAATTAATTGGTGGCGACTCTATTTTTTATCTTTGCGTATTTTTTTTCTTTTGTCGCCTTAAGGTAATGACAGCGCTTTTTTCTCGACCGTCACGTTGTGACAAATATAATAAAGACATACAGACTAAAGTATCCTTACTAACACAGCCTATTCATTCTCAATACTCCCCCTCAAACTGAAACATATATAGCAATCATGCTTAGCTTGTTACAAATGTATTTAACCTAATTCTCATTAAGAGTCTTAGTGAAAATATCAGTTAATTATTCCCAGTCTTGTCATAATTAGTGGAAATTTGTCCTTGCTGAATCTTCTCTTGAATAAAGTAACAATCAGCTTCAATATGCTTTGTCCTCTCATGAAAGACAGGATTTGATGTGATATGGATCGCCGCCTGATTATTACACCACAACTTTATAGGCACAGAATTTCAGAAACTAATCTCATCCAACAATTGAGACACCCATAAAAGTTCACAAGTTACTTGCATCATAGCTCAATACTCACTCGATCTAGCTAACACATTCTATTTCTTACTCTCCCAAAATTCAAGATTTCCTGCAACAAAAATACAATACCTAGATGTGGAAAGTCTATCCATGGGGGAACCTACCTAATCAACATATGAAAAACCTTCAACCCGAAAATGTCCATGATTACTGTAAAGAACCCCACGTCCTGGTGCACGTCCTGGTGCACCTTTTAAATACCAAAGTATATTATGTATTGCATCCCAGTGAATAGTACAAAAAGAAGACATAAACGGGCTCACTAAACTTAATACAAATGAGATATCTGGACGAATAATAATAAGATAATTAATTAATCTTTCCGACCATCCTCTTATACCTTATAAGATCATATAGTAATTCTTTATTATTAGATGTAAGTTTCAAGTAGAGTCTCACACAATTTGATTTCAAGTATACCCTTATCAGATAAAAGATATAGGACATATTTGCATTGACACAAAAGAACATCCTCTCTACTTCTGGTTACCTCAATTCCCAAGAAATATTTCAAGTGCCACAAATCTCTAGTTTGAAATTTGGATTAAAGAAAGCTCATAAGGGCAGAGATGTCATCACTGTTACTTCCAGTTATCACAATATCATCAACATACACAACTATCAAGATGCATCCACCAATTCATCGCCGATAGAAGACATAATGATGATAACTACTTTGTTGTAAACCAAACTCAAGGGCTACTTCACTTGACCTCCTGAACCATGCCCGAGGAGATTGTTTTAGTCCATACAATGACTTTCGAAGTCGGCATACCTTGCCACTCTCCCCCTAAGCAACAAACTTAGGTGGTTGCTCTATATAGACTTCTTCCTATAAATTACCATGCAGAAAAGCATTATTCACATCTAACTAGTAAAGGGGCCAATGAGAGGATGCTTCCAAAGAGATAAAGAGACGCATAGAGACCAACTTCATAACAAGAGAAAATATCTATGCATAGTCTAGCCCATAAGTTTGGGAATATCCTTTACCTACCAACTGAGCTTTAAGGCGAACAACTGAACCATCAAGATTGATTTTAATTGTGTAAACCCATTTGTAACCAACTACCTGTTCCTAGGAGGAAGAGAAACAAACTCCCATGTGTAATTGTGGTTAAGAGCTAGCATTTCCTCCTTCATGGTAGAGGTTCATCCATCATGAGAAGTGCCTCTACTACTGTTTTAAGGACAGATACAGAGTTTAGGGCAGGCATAAAAGATTAAGAGATAGGAGAAAGATGGTCATAACAAACAAAATAGGAGATAGGATAGGTACAAGAGCGTTTACATTTCTACATGGTGTTGGGGAGATCAAGAGGTGGATTCGGAGACAAGAAGGGCAGTAAAGGCTGCGAGTCAATGGTCTCAAGAGACACGATCAATACATCCTACAGTGGCGCATCAGGGCAAGGTTCGCACGAGGTCTTCGAGAATAGACGTGAGTGATAGTGGAACGATTGGGCACAGGTGGGACGTCAATAGACTCTAGTGGTACAACATGATAGGCCAAAAACTCATCTTTAAAGGCATAAGACACAGAAAGTGACATCAGCAGACACAACATACTTTCCTAGCTCAATATAAAAACATCGATACCTCTTTTGAGATCAAGGGTAGCTAAGGGAAATACATTTCAAAGATCAAAAATCAAGTTTAGAAATCTAAGGACGAGCATCATAGACAAAACAAGTGCAACTAAAAATACAAAGAGACAAAGGAAACAAGGACTGTGAATGATATAAAATGAGGTAAGGAATTTGTCCATCCAAAATGAAGAAGGCATCCGGTTAATTAAGAAATAGGCAGTAGATATTGCATCATCCCAAAATGATTTAAGAACTTTCATGTGAAAGAAAAGGGTACGACCAACTTCCATCAAATGTCTATTTTTACATTTAGCAACACCATTTTATTGAGGGGTGTACACACAGGAAAACTAGTATATAATACCACATCGTGCCATAAAAGAAGTAAAGGAAGAGAAAAGAAACTCTTTGACATTATCGCTGTATAAAACTTTAATGGTGATATTAAATTGATTTTGAATCTCAGAGCAAAAAGTAAAATATACAAAGAACACTTATGAACGATTTTTCATTAAATATAACCAAGTTGCATGAGAATATTCATCAACAAAAGTAACAAAATACCAAAAATCAATTTTAGACAAAATCAAACAATGACCCCAAACATCAGAATATGCAACATCAAAAATGGACGTAGCCCATTTATTAACTCTTAAAAGGTAAAACACACGACAATGTTTAGCAAACTGACATGACTCACACTCTAACTTAGACGCATAACTAACACTAGGACATAACTGCTTCAAACTTTGCAGAGATGAATAACCCAAACGACAATGGAGATTCAAAGGAGACAATGCTAGGACATGCAATAAAGCTGGGTACTGGATGGGGAGTGTACTCCAAGATGTTAGAGCCGTTTGACATGCAACCTTCACCAATAATCTACCTCGTCCCAAGATTCTAAAACATATAATGGTCAAGGAAAAATTCAATACTATAGTTTAAGGCCCTGGTTATTTGCTAACGGACATAAATTAAAAGGAAATTAGGATAAGTACAACACAGTGGATAGAGGTATAGAGAATGTGAGATAAGCAGTGCCACTATCAATAACTGGTGAGATTGAGTCATCAGCTAAGGTAACATTAGGTAAATGAGATGCTGGAAAAAAAGAATAAATGATACATGTGTCTCCTATCATATGATTTGTAGCACCTGAATCAACGATCCAACCGCTTGGTGTAGAAGAAAGTCAAGCAATGGAAATGCTTGTCTAAACAACATTGGCTGTATGAGATTATATAGATTGGGTGGCCTGAAATTGCATGTAATGGGCAAACTCATTAGCTGTCATAGGAACCATCTTAGTGTCACTCCCTTGGACACTCTCTTGAGTAGCAATTTTTGAAAATTGTTGCTGCTTTGCTAAAGGCTTAGTACAATTACTTTTGATATGCCTTGATGCCTTACAATAACAGCACACAATCCTGGTATCACTAGTATTACGTCCGCCACTTCGTCCACCTTTAGAGCCACCACAGCAACTTCTCCCACTAACTCCCACAAAAGCAAAAGAATCATTGGGTCTAATCAGATTTTTAGATGACTCTTTAGAAGTCCAAAGAAGGCGAAAGTACACATCTTGGAACTTTAGCTTGTCAGACTCAGTTAAAATTTGTGAGCGAGGAGCACTATAATAATCTCGGAGAGTAGTGAGAAAGCACATGACTGCTAACTGCTCTCTCTGTTCCCTCATCTCCCTCACATCACCGATAATGGACATCATGATATTAATATCTTTGTAGACTCTCTTAAATTGAGTAAAGTGACCAATCAATGAGGCATCCTTCTGGTATCCTTAATGGAACTCTTGGACGACATCATAAATATGGGACATATCCTTCTTTCCTAAATATATGGACCTAAGTACTCCCAGAGGTTCTTAACCGTATCACATTGGATGGTGATATCTTTAATATGAACCTCTAAAGTCTATATGATCAGCCCATACAGTCGTTTATCCGCTCAGATCCACTTTCACTTTGTTAACTCGCTCATTGAAGCATCACTAGTAAGATGATCCTCCATCTCAACTCCATAAATAAACATTTCCACGGCCTTTTTCCATTGGGGGTAATTTCGAGGACTCTCCAACTTCTTATCAATATTTTTGTCAATGATGGATCAATTCAGAAACTAACCTCTTAATTTTAACTCATTTGGAGGGAATCTGAGTAACTTATGAGTTCTCTTCAGCCATTGGACACACTAAATACACACTAAACAAGTAAGCAGCACCGAAAACACCCTTATCTTACTAGATAAATGATCATGTATATATATACAGAGAGGTGAATGTACAGTGTAACATAGATGTAAAGACTAAAGTACCCCTACTAACTAATTGAGCTGAAATATTGCATATTTTATACATTTAATGCTAATATATTTTAATTCTTTCATGACATTATTATTGGTCTTAGATGGAAAAATGGGTCAGGAGGCATAAATAGAAGTTCTTATTTGAATTAATTAATAGCATGTTTTTGCTTATTTTATTACTTGTGATTTAATTGGGCAATATTTCCTCACATGCACAATGCATTTGTTTTATATACATTTTATCCCCCCCTTTTATTTTCCTCATTGGAAGCACATGAAACAACAAAAAGGCGAGCAATTGGAAATTGGAATGACATCAAAACACACCAACCAACCAGCGTGAAGACAGTACACAAAGCACAACACAACACCGAAAATAGGAAAGCTCAGCAAATAAAACACAGGAAGCTTTAAGCAAAACACAACAGTATATGCAACAAATGAAAACTGAAATGCATAGCATCATGGGGGCTTCAAATCTAGACGACGTTGTTAATGCACAAAGAAGGACTCTCAGGTAACCTAGGAGAGAAGCTATGAAGGAAAATATATAAGGGAATTTGGACAAATGAAAAAAAGGGGAGCTGAACCAGAGGAAGAAAGTTGTAGAACAAAGAGGGAGAGTTTTCTGTTGTAGTTGAACGAAGAGTTGAACACAGCCTTTATAGAACTCCTCTTGGGGTCCAAGTTGCTACTGCCCAACACTTCTTCAAGATACTACTGTTACCTCCATCACTGGCCAACTTCTCACTCTCTTCATTCTCTAATTTTCCATTTAGTTTTAGTTGAAGTTCATGATTTATTTTTGAGATTTGTGATTTAAGGTTATTTAGTTTTTGGTGCTTTGTGAACTTTGATTCTAGTTGTTTTCTTTCTCATTTAAACTTCCATTTGATTTATATTGCAATTGTTATGGATTGATTTCAAGAGCTTTGTGATTTGAATCTAAGGTTGAACCCTAGAATTATTATTTTGGAGCTTTTCAATTTTTAGTTTGCATTTTGTTAATTATTTCCTACTCTAGCTTAATTCTTAGTTTATTTTTTGTCAATCTCTTAGTGACATTAGATTTATTAAGTGTTTGGTGTCTTTATTAATTTTTTGTTAA
Organism: Ceratonia siliqua; assembly: GCA_034509205.1. Classification (NCBI taxonomy): domain Eukaryota; kingdom Viridiplantae; phylum Streptophyta; class Magnoliopsida; order Fabales; family Fabaceae; genus Ceratonia; species Ceratonia siliqua. Next base: position 12,907 of record JASKGM010016895.1, read on the forward strand.
TTAAAATTAGTTAGTTTAATTGATTTCTTGTTTGTTTAATTTTAATTTAATAAATTTAGTTGTTGAGTCTTATAATTAGTGTGGTAATTTTTATTAGCCATTTAATTTAGAATTAATTTTTTTTTCTTATTAGTTGGTTAATGTTTGAGTAGTAGTTTGCTTTATAATTTGGTTTTTAGTTATTTGCTATTTGGTTAATTAATTTCAGTAATTTAATTAGGTTGTTAGTTTTATTGTTTTATATTTTAAGCTTTTATTTTCCTTGCATCAATCAAAACTTCAATTTTTGAATATAGTCATTGACACCTTTTTTATTTTTATTACTTGTTATTTTATTTTATATTTAAGTTTGAATTTAAGCAACTTGAGATGATTTAGGAATTTCATTCCTAATTATTATTTGACACTCTCCTGTACTTGGGATAGCCTTTGTGCTGCTCATTTTTGAGTGAGTCACTAACACAGCCTATTTATTCTCAACAATTGTCAATTAAGAAGAAAGATTTGTAATGAAGGTTCTGAGTTTTCATTATACCAGGACTTTAAATCTTAAAATTGATAACCTTGGTTAGACTATTTCACTTCTAAGAAAAGACTCTAAAACACCCAAGTTGTTTGTCTTGTAAGACAAGATGCATAAAAGCACGACCATAACAAGTGCATAAAACGAAATGATCTTCCTACAAGTAATCCGTAAAATCATAGCACAGAAAGAGCCATGATTCCAATCCCTTTCCAGGGATTCAACTAGCATAGCAGAACTGTGAGCAATAAAAATAGTCATTAAATCCATGCAGAGCACCAGTAATTAATAACAGTTAAGTCCTAAAACCTAACACCGGTCCATCTTACCATCAGAAGCCTAATTAGGCATAAGATATAAGAGACAAACTAAGCATCATCATGAACACTTGTCAAAGCAAAACATACGTAACCCAGATATAACATTTGAATCATTAAGCTCCAAATTAACGTGAGAAGCAAATAGAGCAATCATCAACCAGAAAAATCACAATCAACTTTTTTTTTTTTGCAGTAACAGTTTAATCCATAGTACACTGCTTCACAGAAGGATTTTTGGATAAATATGAAAGAGTACGTTTGCTTGGGGAATCCGAGCCTGTTAGCAGCGTCCCATTAGGGGGCGTTTCGAAGTTTGGAAGCTTGAATCTTTTTTACAAACAAGAAGTGAGAATTCTGGAAAATAAAAATCAAGACGCAGAGTAAGAATAAAGGACTCAATAATTGAAGGGGAAAAATAAGAGCAAGATAGATTGCATTCAATTTGGGTGCAGTAGAGATATAGACCTAAGGATGAAAAGGATGAACTACTGTGCTCCAGGTGGAGAAGGTCTTTACTTCTCTGTGCCATCTCTCCCTGTCTTTAGCACTCTCTCTCTCGCTCGCTCTCTGTATGTGATTGCGTGTGAGAATAAAGGAGGGTTTAGAGAAAGAGCGAGGTGAGAAGAAGAAAGGTTCAGTGAAGAAAAACACAGATGAAGAACAATAAAAGGGCAAGAGGAAAAAAAGAAAGTTGGGCTTAATCATGGGCGGGTAAAGAAATTTAAGACTGCCTCTTTTAATCCTCAAATCTTTTAACCTTATACCATTTTTCCAAAAATTTTAACTCTCAATTCTCAATCTTAAAAGAAATTTGATGCAGTTGATTCTTAAGAAGAGACTCTCTTTTTTTCCTTCTCTATTTGGCAAAAGAGAGAAGAAGAAGAGAGAGAATGAGAGCCTAAAAAAGAGAGAGAAAAAAGAAAAGAGGAAGAATAAAAATTTTATGTTGGGTGCCACATAATCAAAATTTTGCCACGTAGAACACTATATCAGAATTCATTTATTTAGCACTATTTTAACACTTGAAGGATTTTTTTGAAAAAAAAATACATAAGACCAAAACAAACTTTAAATAAACTTAAGTAACTAAAATAGGTATTTGGCCAAAAATACATAAAATGAAAATGATGTGTGTGAAGGTATCTAGCAAGCTAGTTATTATAATTTAACTAACCTCAATTTTAAAATGGGTGTTATAATAGACATGTCAAGTTTGGGTTAATTGGCCTTTTCCATTGATGTTTTGATTTGAAGCACATTATACCTAACTTACTTGAATTATTAGTCATGTTCTCTAGCAATAAAAACACTTTAATTTAAAATTGGATGCAAGTAAACAATATAAATGAACAAACATTCACAAATTATTAAAGGAAAACTTGGTCAACTACCTTAATATCTAAGTATTTTTATGTATACTAATGAGCTTATAGGCTTATAGCTCAATAGTATTGGGATTATCTCCAAAAATTAGAGTTATAAGTTCATTCTCAATCAAAATTATACTTAACACAATGTTATTATAGTGTAAAATTTTGTTGACCTTTTGAGAAAAGTGGGGCCCACATAAATTTTTTTTTTAAATTAAGATACTCATAAGATTGTACTGCCCACATAGTGCTACGGGAGTAGTCTATTTTCCCCTTGCATAATTTAATTATTTAGAAATTTTGGAAATCATGAATGTTATGTGTTGATCAGAATTTTCTATATTGAAAAATATAGGTATGAGATTTCGTATTATTATTATCTCAACATAAAAAATAATACGTTGAAGTTAATAAATAATTATTTGAAAATTCAAATTTTTTATTTTTTATTTTAAAATAAATTAAAGAGTTAATTATTTTTTGATGGCACAAGAAGTACCATCTTTTATAATAGGGTCTCATCATTTTTTTTTGGTAAAATAAATGATTTGACACAACTTATCAAGTAACAATTATTATAAATATAATTAACTTCAATTTTAAAATGGGTGTTATAATAGATAATATTACGAGCAAGGTATATAAATTAGGGAATAATGTGTGTATGAGAGAAATATAAATGAACATATATTTATTAAAACTTTTCAAAGATAGATTTTGTAAGAGTTAAAATAAAAACAGACAGATAGGTGAAAATTGAAATACGTTGAATTTGAAATCCTGATTCGGTTATGTTAGTAAGTAACATGACCAATTATATCAGTATCGTGGCTGTCCATTAATTTTTGAACTATCATGATTTTATTTACATGTAAACAAAGTTCGCGAGACATTACATTATATTAATAATTAAGTCTTCCTTCTTTGTCTTTTCATTTTGGTCATAAGATAACTCACAAAAAATGATTCGCACAAAATTTATAAATAATATTTTTAACAAATCATTATCATTTATTTTATCTCTCTTATATTATCTCATTATATATTAATTGGTTAAAAAATACTTTTATGAATTTTGTGAGATTTTTTTTTTTTATGAAAGTAGCATTCTTGGTAAGATAGCAAGTAACTTTGCAATCTCTTTTTTTAATATTAGAGAACTATTGAATTAGTGACACTTTACTTAAAGCCCCACATTTTTAATTATTTGATCTAAAATATATTATTTTTATATCAATAAATTTACATCATTTTTATACCTTTCTTATATGCAACACTTTATTCTAAATAACTTATGCAAATTATTATTTTATAATAAATCAACTAAAACTAATAGAGTAAATTACTCTCTCATTCAAAAATGATTTAATTACATGGCCCTCCCCCTACTATGAAAATATACATGGACCACTCTCAAAAGTTTAAAAAAACACTACAACTTAACCTAATTTTAAATTTAAATTTAGTTAAATTATTTATATGTCTAAAATATCCCTTCTGGACATTTAAATTTACCTATTACTGATTATAAAAAATTTTAAAATTATTCAATGTGTTTGAGCCTTTAAATTTGCCTATAATTGATTATAAAAAAACTTTTAAAAAATTAGTTAACATATTTGAACCTTTAAATTTGCCTATTATGATTACAAAAAAAAACTTTTAAAAATTATTTAATGTGTTTTTATTTATTCTTCTACATCAATATTATTAAGAGTGAATGAATAAATGAATAATTTGAGGATCACAATTTTTTTATAAAGGGTATTTTAGACATAGAAATGATTTAACTAAGGTTAAATTTAAAATTAGATTAAGTTATAATATATATTTTTTAACTTTTAAGAGAGATCCGTGTATATTTTTAATATAGAGAGAAAAATCGTGTAATTAAAACAAATCTTAAGAAAAAGAAAAGTAATTTACTCAAAATAATATTATAAAAATATTTGTTCATTATAATAATATTATTGTATAAATTTTATTGATAAATTTATATAAATTATTAAAGTGGTCGCATTTGAGTTAAAGAGATTTTACTTAAATTTTTATTAAATGTAAATGTAATTATTTCAATAATTTATATATAATTAATGAATAACAAAATATAACAAAATGATATATTATTCTAATAATTTAAATTTTTAGATTAAAATAATTTTTAATTATTAGAGATTCTATAACTAAGTAATTAGGAATTCGATCATTGTCCTCCTATTTTTTATAAAAGTTTGAGCACTTTTTATAACTTTTAAGTCTAAAAATGGCTATCATATAAAAATAAAAAAGGTATTAGAGATTATAATAAAAATGAACTTTTATAACACTTTTAAATTTTGTTGAAATGGTTTCCGCTTACTAGAAGCAGAAAGTATATGCAAGTCATGATCCTAAAAACAGCTGCCCTGCATATCGTTCATTTTCCATGTACATTTGACATTTCCTTGGTCCCATTATGGCATGACTAAGAAATGTGAATGGGAACTGGCAATATTGACGCAGAATATGATGAAGATTGAATTATAGCATCATTAATTAATGTGTATGTGATTATTCTTTATTAATTTAGCATTAAATCTACACAATACTTGAGAATTATATTTGATTTTAATAACTTGAGGCTCCATATATTTATAAAATTAAATTTTTAAAAAATTAGCAGAGAATTTATTTGTTTTATTAAAAAAATTAAAAATTTATAGTTTTACTTCAATTTTTTTTAAAAAAAAAACTTTTAATAACTTGAGGCTTCATTTGTTTTTTTAATTAATGTTTTAAAAAAATTAGCATGGAAAATTTTGTTTTATTAATGTTGTAAGAAAATTTTATAGAATAATGCTACTCTCAAAAAATCTACTTTATACATTATCATATTTATCACCTCATTCCAAAGTTTAATCTCTTCTAATTACCTTATACATAACGAGTTTATCAAATTTGTGAGTGATATATTCATAAAGGATCAAGATCCTTTTGTGTTTTAAAAAAATATGACATTGTTCGTTTAGACAAATAGCTAGCACAATATGTGACCTATTACTTAATTAATAGCTAGGTTCTATTTATATTTATTGTTTGAGCTCATATATATTGTATTTATCTTTTTTTAAATATAACAATATCATATTTTTTTAAAAAGGACAAAATTCAAATATATTTGTAAGACCAGCCTTCAAAATAAGTAAAGAATTTTTCTTCTACTTATTTTAACTTTAACCACCCATTGTTGCTATTGCACCATGATCATCCACTACTACCACGCTCTTAATATTATCGTAGTCACTGCCTTTATTAGGAGTGTCAATTAGAATGGGTATAAAGCTAAAAAATGCTCCTTCTTCGATTGAAGAGTGTCATTCTCCTTCTTCGATTTTGCAAGGAGAGTAAGTTGCTTCTCTCATATTAAAATGCTCTCCAACATCATTTTCTACGTCTTCTCACCATTTTTTCTTTACTTTTTATACCTCTCTGCTTTCATTTTTGATCAGGTTTCTCCATTTCCTATAGTAGAAACGTTGAAGATGATATTTGGATTGATACCACCAAACATATAATCTATGCGTCAAAAATTCTGTTTTGCCTTTTGTCCTTTTGCAGCTGAGTACTTGAAGGTAAAGCTCTTCCCTTTGTTTTTCGTGGTTTGAAATTAAAGCATTTTAAGCTTCTTCCTTTTTGTCCTCTTTCCCTGTTCTACCTTCAGATGTTTCCACTTTTCTTTTGTGCATGACTTTTCAGCTGTATGCTTTATTGATTTTTTCCTACAGTAGTTTCATTCCTTAGATTCCCCCCTCTCTGATCTATTTTTCTCTTTCTTCTCTTTCTTCTCTTTCTCCTGCTCCCAATGCTTCTGTATGCTATGAAATAATGCCTACTAGCCCCTTATTATTCTGAAGTGGTCCTTTATAAGAGATGACCATCTTTGGTATGAAATAAAACCATTTTGGCTACCATTTGATTATTTAATAATTTAAACTTCTTTGCTATGCGGTTAGTAAAAATGAAAATTTTCAGCTATCTAAGAACTGAGAGGTAACCAGTTCTTGTGATGGGAATTCCTCTGTAAGTATACTAATTGTATCAGCAACAAAGCTTAGTAGATATATAGTAAAAGAAATCTCTTAACTTTCCTTCTCGATATCATTCAGCTTTATTTTTGTCAGTTCTAATGTATTGGCTGTCATTTTATAAATTTCTCTTAATTATCAAAATCCTAATCTCAATAGTAAATTCAAGTTGTATGGTTCCTCACTGTTTAATCAACTTGTTTTATATTGCAGGTTGTACAAACATAAAAAGATCATCAAAATAATATTTCAATTACTGAATCAATATGTAGCTTAGTTGCAAAAGCACACTTCATCAACATGGCAAATTTTAGGAAATTGTTGTTAACCGTTTTTGTCTATTTTGCAGATACTAATCCTAAGAGGTCGTTCTTAAGATGAAATGCAGTTACAAATGAAGTGCTTTCTCCCTTATGCTTCATTTAAGTTTTTTTTTTTTTTGAAATATAAGTCTTGGTCAATTTAACATATCGGTGTATTATAGTTTTTATTTTATTTTATCTAAAAGTTTGTGTAATAGCAAATTAAATCAATGAATTTTTTAAAGTTTGATATTAAATTACATTTGTAATCAAGTTTTGTTGAATTAGGTCAACAAACGTTTTATGCAAAAGTGCATGTCTTTCATGGTTTAAGTAGAGTATTTGCTTATCATAATAATTATAGATGATTTATTAAGTTTACTAAATGCAAAAGTAAGTCAAATAATGACTCTACCTTCTCTCTCAATTTTTTTGGTTTTGGTTTGTCTTTTAGTTTGTATATTGTTTGATTAAGAAATCGTGGGTCTAATAATTTTATGATCTTCAATTCATAATTTATAAAAATTAAATTCGTGATTAATAAATAATGTTCCGATACAATCTATTAACTATAATAAGAAGTAGTTTACCTCTAGCATCTTCTTGAGAAGTGTAGCATATTGAATAGTACAATATATGTAGTTTTTTTTTTGGAAAATCTATGCTCTCGCTTATAACGATGCAACCTCTCACAAAGAGTTGTAAACCTCACGAAAAAATAGAGCCTGCCCAACAAAATGTTGGCTTCACCTATAAGATTGAGAGTCTCTTATGAGGGACTAAATTGTTATCGCCCTAACAATGGGGTGATAGGAAAACAATCACCATTTAAAAAAGTCTCTAAAATTTTGAAATAGGGATGGTAATGGGTGGGGGACTGTTCTTGAGAGGAAAAAATTTATAATAAATGGGTTTGACTGTGTCTTACATTTATGAGGGTGGGCCTCACTTTTTGTTGTGAGACACGATAACACTCACTTGGGTGCAACCATAGTTCAGTACTCAATCTTGCATTGCATAAATCATAAAAAAATGGTGTACTTAAATTGTTTATCAACTAACCGATAAAGATATTATCCCAAAGCAACCCTCAACTTTAATTATCAAGATATGGAACAAAGTAGGTTTGAAATTTTTTATTTGTGACAGAGATAATAATCTATCCAATACTACAAGAAATATTATTTACAAGAAAGTCTTTCATAAACTAAATTAGGTACATATATGTGTTATATTTTAGTAATGTTCAAATGATTTATTATTATTTTACTTTTTTTTATTAATCTCAATTGTTAATTGGTACAACCATGCATTGAACGAGTTCTCTCCACTAGTCAATTAAAATATGATACTTCTAAAAATACCAAAATTAATTTGTTCCTACATTTTTTTTCTTTGTTAGAGGAATTAAAAAATAGGGAAAGAGTATGGCATTGGAATAAAAGTAGAATTATCAAACTTACCTTAATCTTAGAGTCTAACGAGTTATCAACTCATTACATTTATTATGTTGATTTAACATGGTTCAGTTATGAAAAGCTTTTAATTGAGAAAGTTGATAGACATTGAGAAAATACATTGGTTTTAGCCATTGGAATCAAAGAAAAAGAAGAGATTCTTATGCATGGCGAGCAATAATACTTATTGCCTTTTAATAATAATAAATACTAGAAAGAAGCATGGCTTGGAGAGCATGAAAGGTCAATAACTATTTTAAGCCATTCATATGAAAGCTTTTAGAAAATTGAAGGAACACCCAACACCACAAGCACTTTATCTGCTAAACCAAAGTAGCCAGTTAGCCACATTATTATCATCAACAGAAAGAGACAACTGATCACACATTTCCATTCCTAATGCTAAAGGGACACAGAGCTACAAAGAGAACAAATAAACATAAGGCCAAAAGTTCTACAGTTCATAAAAGATAGAATATGATAGTATAGACTAGCACCACACTTCCAAAGTGCCAATCAGGCTAAGCACGTGATTCAAGCTCATCTTTACTCACACTACATGGGGATGGGCATGGTGGATCAAGCACTTGAGTAACACCTTCAAGCATCTGTGCAACCTTTCTCATGGTGGGTCTAAAAGCTGGATCCTCTTGGACACACAAAATGGCAACCATTACTAACTTCTTCAGGGTTGTCTTGTCTTCCAATGCCTCCTTATCTTGTTCAACCAAAGTATCTATAGAACCTGCTGCTTAACAATCATAAGCCCAGTCAGTTAAGATTGCTTTCTCCTCATTCTCTGCCTCCATATCCACACTTTTTCTGCGACAGATAATTTCAAGCAGTAACACACCAAAGCTATAGACATCTACTTTGGCTGTGATAGGCATATTCTTGAACCATTCAAAGGCAACATATCCTTTTGTTCCTCTTATAGCAATATCGGTTCGGGTCTGGTTCATGTTCAAAAGCTTGGCCAATCTAAAGTCAAAAATTTGCGCATTAAAGTAGTCATCAAGGAGTACGTTCTGAGGCTTTATGTCACAGTGGATGATCTAGGTGCTGCAATCTTCATGTAAATAAATAAGTGCTCTCGCAATCCCAAATGCAATTATTAGTCTAAGGTTCCAACTGGGTTTCAAGTCATTGAAAAAAAGGCTTGCCAATGTGCCATTGCTCATGTACTCATACACCAGGAACCTTTCTGTCCCCTCGTAATAGAATCCAAGCACTCGAACCAAATTCTTATGATGGATTTGACCAATGACATTTACTTCGTTTTTGAATTCCTTCTCCATCTCTTTCAAAAGAAAGGTGTTCAACCTTTTGACTGCTGCATGAGTTGTAGAGCCTGTGTTTATTTTCATGGTTGATGGTTCCTTTATAAACAACACCAAAAGTTCCCCTTCCTAACTCTTCCTCGAACCCATTTGTAGCTTTTTCTAGCTCCTTGTAAGTAAAGCAACGCAAATTGGTTTCAACAACACTATCAGTTGGGTTAATTTTTTTAACCGTCTTCCGGTACCAATAAAAGAAGGAAAAACTTAGACAGATTGCTCCAATCAATGTGAGGTTAAGAAAAGCAAAGCCACCCAAAGGTAAAGAGCCCAACAAAATCAAAGTGTTCTGTTTCTTTCTCATGATGAGTGGAGGACCAATTAGTGAGGAATTGTCTTTCCTCACTTTGACAAAAACCTTAGCACCATTTAGAGTCGAGTCATATCTGCCATTTGAAAGTGGTAACTTCTTCTTCCAGCATCTGTCACCTAATCTGAAAATGGCAACTGCACAGATGCAATCTTCCATACAAGACTGTCGGCATTTTCTTCAGAAGGCTTTTAAAGTACATAATCGGAAAGAGGCCAATCAGTATCCGTCAACACCTCAAACTTATATAGATCTTTCATTTGACTAAGTTCGTCTTCTTCACAGCCCTGTATGAAATCTGGTTTATGGCTACCTATAGTTGATGTGACAGATCTTAATGTATTTTAATATGCAAAAAATGTTAACTTTATTAGGAAATATCTTAGTACTGTTGTATGCTTGTAAGAGAAGTAGGTTTTAAATTTATGTTTCCCGCTCATGTAATATATGCTGTATATATATGTGCATGTATTGATGCTATAAATATCTAATGAAAATATATCCTCTCTAGAAGTTGCTTTTCTTCTTCTTGTTCAGTATAGGACTACAGTGGTATCATAACCTTAAGGTTTGAAGCCAGGAGCTGTTCAAACTCTAACTCAAGAAAGATTAAAGCCATGGCCTCGGCAAGCTTACCACCAGCACTTGTGTTTTCAAAAGAGAACTACACCATTTGGGCAGTAAAGATGAGAGTCTACCTAAGTGTGTGTTCACTCTGAGAGGTTGTTGAAACAGGGTGCAATCCGCAACCTTTGCTTAATAACTCAACTGTGGCTCAACTTAAGAGATTTGAGGAAAAAGCTGCGAAGCGAGGCAGGGCTCTCACTATTCTACATTCAGTAGTGGTTGAACAAGTTTTTATAAGGATAATGGCTTGCGAGACACCAAAACAAGTGTGGGATCATATCAGAGAAGAGTTCCAAGGGAGTCTGAAGACAAGGCATATGCAAGTTTTAAATTTAAGAAGCGAGTTTGAAATGCTAAGGATGAAAGAGGCTGAATCTGTTAAAGAATTCACAGATAGGCTTATGAAAATTGTAAATCAGATAAGGCTCCTTGGCGAAAAGCTAACTGACAAGAGAATTGTAGATAAGGTGTTGGTCAGTCCCCCTGAACGTTTTGAAGCAAAAATATCATCCCTTGAAGACTCAAGGAACTTGACTGAAATAACTCTTGTTGAGTTAGTCAATGCATTGCAGGCTACTGAACAAAGAAGATCCTTAAGGATGGAAAATAACTCTGAAGGGGCATTGGTGGCCAAAAACAAGAATAAGACTACAACGCACAATGGAGGAAAGAAGTAGAATTTGGAAAAAAAGGGAAAAGAGTAAAAATGAAGCTGAACAAGGCAAGAATGAAGAGAAAAGAAATAGAGGCAAGAAGTATCCACCTTGTCCAAATTGCAAAAAGACAAATCATCCTGATAAAAGCTGCTAGTTTAAGCCTGGTATCCAATGCAAGCATTGTAAACAATTTGGTCACATTGATAAAGTTTGTAAAGTTAAAAGAGATCAACAAAGCCAACAGGTCCAAATGGCAGAAACTCATCTATAGCAGGATGAAGAACTATTTGTTGCTACATGCTGCATAGTAGATATGGGAGAAGACACTTGGCTCATTGACAGTGGTTGCACAAACCACATGACATACCAGGCTAGCAAGTTCAAGGAGCTGGATTATTCTTATTAGTCAGAAGTCAAAATAGGAAATGGTGATTATGTACAAGTGGAAGGAAGAGGAACAATTGCTGTGGATACTCCTACAGGTACCAAAACCATTACTAATGTCTTATATGTTCCTGAAATAAGTCATAATTTACTTAGTGTGGGGCACATAATAGACAAAAATTATACTTTGCAATTTAAAGATAGAACTTGTGTTATAATGGATCCAAATGAAGAAGAAGTGTTAAGTGCCAAAATGAAAAATAAGAGCTTCTCTGTTGATTTAAAAAATTGTGAATCACATGCCTTATTAAGTATACAAAATGAATCAGCTTTGTGGTATAAGAGGATGGGTCATTACCATTATTCTGCCTTAAACACTTTGACTAAGAAGCAACTAATAAAAAATATGCCTGCTATCATCAATGACAATGGTGTATGTAAAGTATGTCAGCTAGGAAAACAGTCTAGAAATCCATTCCCTGTAAATCAAACCAGTAGAGCTTCTATGAAACTAGAGCTAGTGCATACAGGTATTTGTGGGCCAATGAAAACTGAGTCTTTAAATGGCAGTAGGTATTTCATCTTATTCATAGATCATTTTACCAGAATGAGCTGGGTATTTTTTTTAGAGTACAAGTCAGAAGCTAGCCAAATTTTTCTGAAGTTCAGACCTTTGGTTGAAAACCAAAGTAATTGCAAGATAAAAATGTTAACAATGGCACCGAATATACCTCGAAAAAATTCAACAAACTATGTGAGATGTAGGTATTCATCATCAATTCACTGCCCCTTACACTCCACAACAAAATGAAGTGTGTGAAAGAAAAAACATAACTGTAATGGAAATGGCAAGGTGCCTTTTGTTTGAAAAAAGGCTACCTAGAAGTTTTTGGGCTGAGGCAGTAAATACCTCAGTCTATTTGCTGAACAGATTGCCAACAAGGGCACTAAAGAACTCAACTCCATTTGAAGCCTGGCATCAACACAAGCCAAATGCAGACCATATCAGAATCTTTAGGAGTGTTTGTTACACTTTAATACCTGAGCAAAAAAGAGACAAACTGAATGAGAAAGCTGATGCTGGTATCTTTGTGGGGTACAACAGTGCAACTAAAGGTTACAAGATTTTCAATGTCAGAACAGGGAAGATTGTTGTAAGCAGATATGTGAAATTTGATGAGGAAGCAATCTGGGACTAGCAAGAAGCTAAAGTTTTAGAATTAAAAAATAGTGTAACCAATGATCAACCTATTTTTCTTCCAGGAAGAGATTCAAAAGATGAAGGAGTTAAAAATGAAATAGACCATGCACCAATCAGAGGTTCTAGGTTTTATGAAAGGTGTAATGTTAGCATACTTAAACCATCAAATTATAATGAGGCAGCCATGGATCAAGGCTGGAGGGCAGCTATGGAGGACGAAATTATGATGATTGAAAAAAATGGGACATGGCAATTAGTCCCAAGACCACCAGACAGAAAAATAATAGGTGTACAGTGGGTTTACAAAGCTAAACTAAATCCTGATGGTTCTATAAAAAAATTAAAAGCAAGATTAATGGTGAAGGGGTATGCTCAACAGTTTGGTGAAGACTTCCTGGATACCTTTGCTCTTGTAGCAAGGTATAACACTATCAGATTGTTAATGGCTCTTGCAGCTCAAAATCATTAGAAGATTTTCCAATTAGATGTAAAATTAGCTTTTCTAAATGGATACTTGCAAGAAGAAATTTATGTAGATTAACCACCTGGTTTTGAAAAAAAAAAAAGTGACAAATTATATCTACTTAAAAAAGCCTTGTATGGCTTAAAACAAGCTCCAAGAGCTTGGTACAGTATAATTGAAGAATATTTACTGCAACTGGGGTTCAAAAATAACTTAAGTGAAGCTACATTGTTTGTGTTACAAATGAGAGAAGAAATTCTTATAATCTCTTTGTATGTTGATGATTTAATGATCACAGGCAGCATCATTACTATGATAAACAAGTTCAAGCAAGAAATGAAAAAAGAATTTGAAATGACTAACTTGGGAGAAATGTGCTATTTCCTTGTACTAGAATTCAATAAATTGAGAAAGGCATATTCATTTCACAAGAGACTTATGCAAAGAAATTGCTGAAGAAGTTTGGGTTTGAAAATTGCAAACCAATGGAGACTCCCCTTACTCAAGCTGATAAATTAACCAAAAATGATGCAGCAAATAAAGTGGATCCTGGAGCCTATAGAAGTCTAATAGGTTGCTTGCTCTACCTATCAGCATCAAGACCTGATCTTATGTTTGCTACAAGTCTATTGTCAAGGTTTATGCAAGCACTTAGTGAAATTCACTTCAAGGCAGCCAAGATAGCACTAAGGTACATAAAAGGAACTACCAGTTTTGGTGTCATGTTCGAAGCTGGAAAAGAAAGAAAACTGGTTGGATATGCAGATAGTGACTGGGCAAGGTCACTAGATGATATGAATAGCACATCAAGATATGTTTTTACTATAGGATTAGGGGTCTTCTACTAGAGTTCAAGGAAACAAGAAATTTTTGCTCAATCAACAGCTGAAGCAGAGTATGTCTCTGCTACAACTGTTGTAAACCAGGCCATTTAGCTCAGAAAAGTGCTTCAAGATCTAAATTCCATGCAAGAAGAAGCTACTATCATTTTCTATGACAATAAATCAGCAGTAGCTATAGCTAAAAATCTTGTATTTCATGGAAAAACAAAGCATATAAAGATAAAGTTTCATTTCATAAGGGAAGCAGAGAAGGAACAAGAAGTAAAGTTACAACATTGCAATTCTGACTCTCAACTGGCTGACATAATGACCAAGGCTCTTCTAAGAGCTTAGTTTGATGAGTTCATATCAAAGTTAGGAGTGTTTTCAAGCTCTGTTAAGGAGGAGTGTAGTTGTTGTGATAGATCTTAATGTATTTTAATATGCTCTAGAAAAATGTTAACTTTATCAGGAAATATCTTATGTACTGTTGTATGCTTGTAAGAGAAGTAGGTTTTAAAATTTATTTCTCGCTCATGTAATATATACTGCATATATATGTGCATGTACTGATGCTATACATATCTAATGAAAATATATCCTCTCTAGAAGTTGCTTCTCTTCTTCTTGCTTAGTATAGGACTACACTACCATACGAGCCTTTTGGATCAAGTAGAGAATACCCTGCTGGGCATTGACAAATTCGTTTATCAACATCATTCAAGGTGCAGATGCTATTATATCCACAAATGCCACTACCTGCACTGACACGTGTTGTAATACAGATATTTTCTGGCAGAGACCAGAAAGAGGTCCAACTTTCATTACCAAAGGAACTCTTTGGATGTTGATAGAGAGTGAAAACTCCATCGAAGTTAAATGTAGCTCGATGATAAAATTTCATCGTAGAGGATATTCTCCCATTTGAGAAGTTGAATTTGCCATTATTCTGTCATAAAATATACATATCTCCTAATTTGTCAAAGACCAGTTGAAGGCCAATACTTGATGTATTAGACTCACTAGTGCCATTTTCCCAATAATTTTCATTAGGATCCTCGGAGTGTAAGTTTATAGAACGAAGCACAAGATTACCATCATCCTGGAGAAGGAGCTGGCACCTTCCCTTGGAGAAATTCGTCTGTGACACTCAAGAAGAAAGCTTTCCTCCCTTTTCCATAAACTGCAAGGGCAATATGCTATCTCTAATATCCTTGAAGCTTTCCCAGACAGTATTAAAGGTGTTATCTACAAGAACAAAGTTGCCATTGTAGCTCAAAAAGCCATGAGCAACAGTACCAGTAATACCTGCAGGTTTCCTAATATAAACACAGCAAGAAGAACTTATCCCAAAAACTAGCTCATGAGGGAGAGTGTTTGCTATGTTTATACATCCCACAACACACCTATTTTTAGGCGATGTGGGACTTACAATAGTATTGTAACAATTAACCTCTCTTTGAAAAGCGACATCCACAGCGCTGCCTGCACTCATGGTCTGTCTTCTTGCCATACTTTTTCTTTCTTCTTTTTTGGGCTTATTTCCTTTCCTTAGGGCCACTGGCCTGCCGTCTTCTAGCACCGCCGCCGTCGTTCGGTATCAAACTGCTCTGATACCATTGATATAAATATAATAAGTAGAACTCATCCCAAAAGCTAACTCTTGGGGGAGGGTGCTTGCCATGTTTATATGTCCCACAACTCGCCTATTTTTAAGCGATGTGGGACTTAACATAGCATCCTAAAAATCCAAACCTCTTCGAATAGCGACGTCTATGACGCTGGTTCATTACCTTTTTGCACCGTCGTCGCCTTCCAGGACCGAACTGATCTGATACCATTGATACAAACACGGCAAGTAGAAGTTAACCCAAAACCTAACTCATGGGGGATGATGCTTGCCAAGTTTATATATCCCACAACCCACCTACTTTTAGGTGATGTGGGACTTAACATAGCATCCTAACAATCCACCTCTCTTCGAACAGCGACATCCATGGTGCTGGCTGCACTGTCAAGTAGCCTACCACCTGTAGCCTGCGCCTAGGGTTTGTCTTCTTGCACTACTTTTTCTTTCTTTTTTTTTGGGCTCATTTCCTTTCCCTGGGGCCTGCCGCCTTCCAGCACTGCCACCGCCGCTCGGGACCAAATTGCTCTGATACCATTGATATAAACACGGCAAGTAGAACTCACTCCAAAAGCTAGCTCTTGGGGGAGGGTGCTTGCCATGTTTATATATCTCAGAGCTCACCTATTTTTAGGCGATGTGAGACTTAACATAGCATCCTAACAATCCACCCATCTTCGAACACTGACGTTTATGGCGTTGGCTCGCTACCTTCCTGCACCGCCGTCATCGCCCAAGACCAAACTGCTCTGATACCCTTGATACAAACACGACAAGTAAAACTCAACCCAAAAGCTAGCTCATGGGGGAGGATGCTTGCCATGTTTATATATCCCACAACCCACCTATTTTTAGGCGATGTGGGATTTACCATAGCATCCTAACAATCCAACCCTCTTCGAACAGTGCCGTAGACGTCACTATTTGAAGAGGGTTAGATTGTTAGGATGCCATGGTAAGTCCCACATCGCCTAAAAATAAGTGGGTTGTGGGATATATAAACATGGCAAGCACCCTCCCCTATGAGCTAACTTTTGGGGTGAATTCTACTTGTCATGTTTGTATCAAATTATTAGGATGCTATGTTAAGTCCCACATCGCCTAAAAATAGGTGAGTTGTGGGATATATAAACATCGTAAGCACCTTCCCCCACGAGCTAACTTTTGGGATGAATTTTACTTGCCGTGTTTATATCAATGGTATCAGAGCAGTTCAGTTCTGGGCAGCGACGGCGGTGTAGGAAGGTGCGGGTCAGTGGCCCCTGATGTGGCCCAAGGGAAAGGAAATGAGCCCGAAAGAGAAGAAAGAAAAAGTAGGGCAAGAAGACAGACCCTAAGTGCAAGCTACAGGAGGTAGGCTACCTGACAGTGTAGCCAACACCGTAGACGTCGCTGTTCAAAGAGCGGTGGATTGTTAGGATGCTATGTTAAGTCTCACATCGCCTAAAAATAGGTGAGTTGTGGGGTATATAAACATGGCAAGCACCCTCCCCCATGAGCTAACTTTTAGGTTGAGTTCTACTTGTCATGTTTGTATCAATGGTATCAGAGCATTTCGGTCCAGGGAGGCAACGGCAGTGCAGGAAGGTGACGGGCCAGTGGCCCCAAGGAAAGGAAATGAGCCTGAAAAAGAAGAAAGAAAAAGTAGGGCAAAAAGACAGACCTTGGGTGCAGGCTACAGGTGGTAGGCTAACTGACAGTGCAGCCAGTGCCGTAGACGTCGCTGTTCAAAGAGGGATGGATTGTTAGAATTCTATGTTGAGTCATCGCCTAAAAATAGGTGAGTTGTGGGATATATAAACATGGCAAGCACCCTCCCCCATGAGCTAGCTTTTAGGTTGAGTTCTACTTGCCGTATTTGTATGAATGGTATCAGATCAGTTCGGTCCTAGGCGGCGACAGCGGTGCAGGAATGTAACGGGCTAGTGGCCTCTGATAGCAGCCCCAGGGAAAGGAAATGAGCCCGTAAAATAAGAAAGAAAAAGTAGGGAAAGTCAGGCAACAAGACAGACCCTTGGTGCAGGCTACAGGTGGTAGGCTACCTGACAGTGTAGCCAGCGTCGTAGACATCGCTGTTCGAAGAGCAGTGGATTGTTAGGATTCTATGTTAAGTCCCACATCGCCTAAAAATAGATGAGTTGTGGGATATATAAACATGGCAAGCACCTTCCCCTGAGCTAGCTTTTGAGGTTAGTCCTACTTGCCGTGTTTTTATCAATGGTATCAGAACAGTTCGGTCCTGGGTAGCGATGACAGTGCTGGAAGGTGGCGGGCCAGTGGCCCCAGGGAAAGGAAATGAGCCCGAAAAAGAAGAAAGAAAAAGTAGGGCAAGAAGATACATTTATTTACACATGCATGTTTTATTAGTAGGAGTTTTGTATTGTTTCATTACTTTAGCATTGTGAACTTTATTATCACACGGTTGGATTTATGCCTATATGCATTAAGATACATTTATTTACACACCCATGTTTTATTTTATATATTTGCCTTGCCAATTTATACACTTATTGTTGTATATAAAACTTTGTTGGTAGTGTATCTTTGTGGTGATTGCAAGACCATGGTGGAGCCAGGACTCGGTGTCAGTCTTAGTAAATTTTGATTGATTATGTCTCACTATTGACACTATTTTGGGATTTTGAGACAATATACTAGCATATATTATTGCTAGGAATGAATTTCTCTGTTTGGCTCATGTGAAGCATGTTGAATTAGAGAAATCGTGGTGGATATACATTGAATATAGCACGATGAGATCACATGTTGGTGCTATTTTCATGTTACACTATCACATCACAGACCTTGGTTTATGATATTTAAAGTGTTTGTGACCATAGAAGGTCTTGCATAAATTAAAGGTGTAATTACCAGCTTGATTCAACATTTTAAGTCTCATAATACTGGGTTATATAAGAGGTATTGTCGCTTGGATCATGGGTTTTAAAATTGTGGTCACATAATAAAACTTTGTTTCAACCAGAGAGTCGTTTGCAAAAAAAAAAATTTTAAAAATATATTATTCAAATAGTTTAGTCCAAGTGGGAGAATGTTAGAATTTTTCTATTGTGTGCTGCTACTAATTAGAGGTTTTATGGTTTTATAAAAGCTGGCTTATAGATCCATGGGAAGATAGTTAAAGCCCATGTTATGATGATTGTTGTTATTGGGTTTTACATACCTTAGTGATATTGATGTAGTTTGCGACTTAGTATATACCCAATCCTATAGGCCCGTAATGAGATGGCCTATTAGGGTTATTTTATTTTTATAAAAAGGTTATATCTCATCTCCACTCTTAACCTAATAAGGGAGATAACTAATCTCTAATCATTGGCTTGCTTCCATTGACGACAGCCTTTTACCTTTTATTTGGAGCTGAAGAGGAAGATCTTGCCTGTGTGGATAATCCTGAATTAGTAAGTATGTTAAAAACATGTACGCTCATAAATTAATTCTATAAATAGTATTCTAAACTCATACAATGTATTAATTTTTGCCTACAGCAAATCCCATTTATAATATGTCATTCACAATTGCACAAACACAACCTGTTTGAAATACAAGAATTATTATAACATTTCAAAACAATTTAAGAGATATTATTTGACGCTTAATATGTCCATAAATAAACAAGCAAAATAAGTTGAAAACTTGGTACAAGAAACTGTAATTAAGTTGAAATTTGCGTGTTAAAAATTAACACGTCCACATTTGAGTCAATTCATCCAGGATGTCAAGTGCAGGACTCACACTCTTGAGATATACCAATTCTTTAACTTATATCAAGGAATATGGACAGAATATATTATACTCAGTTCCTGAAAATGAGTTACATGCCATTCCTAGACAACAAGTTCAATGGCTATGACATTAATGCGAAGCTGGTCTCATAGCTGGAAAAGAAGAAGAGAGAAGACCACTCGAGAGACGAAGATGATGAAAGAAGGGTGAAGATTGGCTTACAAAATAGGAATTAAGGATAAAATACTCAGAACATAAATTATATTACCCAATAGGTCACATGTTGTGCACGTACAATGAAAAAAGTTGTAGATAACATTGGATTTGGACAATAGGGATAAATTGCAAACAGGCTAAAATATATATATATATATATATATATATATATATATATATATCTAAAGAGATGAT
>JASKGM010016915.1:16571-32514 GCA_034509205.1 Ceratonia siliqua
TCGCCTTTTTGTTTTTGGTAAAAATGTTAATGCTATTGTCTAATGTAAGTAGAAAGATTAGGAACTTGGGTTATTACAATGTAGTAGCTAGGAACTAACCCAGAGGGTAGGAAGGGTGGTTTATGTTTATCATGGTTAGACTAAATAAAATGCACTGTTTTGGAAGTATCTCCAAACTGGATCATTGCAACAATCTTGCTATACTCAATGAAAGGTTGTACGATCTCATTCCTTTATGGTTTTTTCAAAGTTTTAGAAAGAAGAATCCTGTGGAGATGCCTGGAAAACACTACAACGTTGGTCTCAACACCATGGCTTTGTATAGGTAATTTCAACCAAGTCAAGGATACAATAGATAAGTGGGGCAGAAACCTATCCTTGTATTGAGCTCGGGAGTTTGAACAATACATAACAACTACAAACTGGTGGACATCCAACCTTTTGGTATTTGGTTTACTTGGACAAATAACAGAATGGGGGATCCAGTAGTGGGGGAAAGAATAGACAGAACAATGTGCAATGTTAATGGCTTGAAAGCTTTGAAATAACAAGTTTCATAAATCTCCCTATATCATGTTCATATCATAGCCCCTTTTTGTTAAACATTGACTTAAATGTCCCAATACAACCTAGATAATTTAGATTTAAGGACATGTGGATTTTGGATAACCATTGTAATGATGTTGTAAACAATGCTTGGAGTGAAAGGGTCACTGGTTCTTCTTCTTATTAGCCAATATCAAAACTTCGTGCAGTTAAAAATCAATTCAAAATATGGAACCATCAGGTTTTGGGCAATTTTCAAGAAAGTATCCGAAAGCTTAATGAACAAATTGAATCGTTGCAATAGCATGCCTAATGAACAAGCTATGGAACTAGATGCTTACCCAAGAGCTAAACAAGAAACCAAGTTTAGTGGTAAATAAATCCTTTGGGCTAAAGAAACTAGGCAATTGTAACTACTTTAGGGAGATAGGTATACAAAATATTTCGATGTAGTAATGCCTAAAAGAATAATCACAAAGAGCATCACAAGGAGTTATATTCCAACAACTTACGGGTTTGGTTGGAGGTTGAAACATGTTGCCGTGCAACTTGGGAAATATTTGGAGGAGCGATTGACCCCACAATACTATGCGGTTGACCTAACCATGAAAGTTTTGTCTATAAATTTAGACCAGGGCTCAGGGAAGAAATGGAAAACCTAAGGGGGATCACTCTTGGGCCGAGGAGAGGCATGCAGGTAGGAGGTTTTCTTACCATTTAAACAAGGTAAATCTTGGTTCTAAAGATCTTTTGTATATATCTAGTTTTTTACCTTTTTGGGTTAATTTAAGGTTGTCTGGGTTCCTTGGGATACCCTAGGATTTAGTTAAACAAGTGTGATGGCTTAGAACCACAATCCCTTGTCTTAGTATAAATCCCTTTTTCATAAAAACATTTTAAGCCAAGTTAGGTTTGGAATTTTCTTGTTTTAAAATAACCTCAAACATTCTTAAGTTTTTATTGAGATAAAAAGATTGGCAGAGAGCATCTTGGTATAGCTACCAATCTTATTTTTAAGAAGTTCCTTGAATATTATTTTGAAAATATATTTAGCTTTCTTGAAAATTTCATGAAATTTTTTGAAGCTTTCTTGATTAAACACTATAGAACTTATGGATGAACCTCAGAATGCTAGCCTACTGTTCCAAAGAAATTTCATTCAATTTTCTTAGGAAAAATACATGGTCCTTCCAAGTAATGTGATGACAAAATATCAAGGATCTTTTATTAAAAATAAATGGTCATTTGATTGTAGCTTAATGGGAGAATTTCTTTTTGGCCCAAAAAGCAGGTAACCCTGCTTTTTTCAGAAGCTATGTTTTCTAACTTCTGAAAAAAGCAACTTCTAATAGAAGGGAGATAAAATCTTCTGGACAAATTTACCCCACTCTTTATGAAATTTCATATTTGTCCAAACATAATAAATTTTTTTGTAATAATAGTTTTTTTTATTTAAATACAATAAAAATTTTATTTCCTAAAATATTTGCATTCCATTACATGATAATTTTAAATTTAAATTAAAACAAAAATTATAAAATTTTTAATTATGGATTTTTATTAAATATTAACTAAAAATATATATTACATATTTAAAATTATTTTTAAAGATTAATTATTTTTTAAAATTTTGTAATAAGTGTTTTTCTTTTATCTAAACACAATACATAAAAAGTGTTTCTACATACAATTTTTAGTAATTTATTTACATAAAAGTGCTTTTACATTTTTACTTCAAAACATAATACATATGCTTTTTTTTTCAATAAAATCACTTTTATATAAATACGTCAAAATGCTAATTACCTGTTTGTTTTTTTAAATTCAGCACTCTTATTTAAAGTGCCTACTAAAAAGAACAAGTTCATCCAAACAATCTTTTTCCGGCTCTCTCTTGATCCCTCTGAAATCTTCCTCTCAGCCAAATATTTGCAAGATGGTCAGATATTTTGCACAACAGTAGAACTAATTTTTCAAGCTCTCTCTTGATCCCTTTGGAATCTTCCTCTCAGCCTGATATTTGCAAGATGGTCAGATATTTTGCACAATAGTAACACCTATTCTTAGCCATTTAATCAGAAAACACTCGGCTCATCTCTATTCTAATACCCCTTCGACTCTTCTTGCTAATCAACTCTCGTCTTATTCCCAATTCCAGAGACTCTAAGCTTCATTCTAGTTGGTTATTTCGGAATCTTCCTCGCATAAGCAACACACCCGCTAGCATTAATGTTCTGCCATTGAAGCTCTGCAACTCAAGCTACTGTTTACTCGTTCCATTCTTCTTTCTCATCAGCAAAGGCTAGTTTGCTTCAACAAGCTGGCCAAGATGATTGCTCTTGTTTAGTCCCTCACTTAAGGAATAAATATGAGGATTATCATGAGTCACGGATGATATGGCAGTTGGGTTTCCTTCTTTTATAGTAAGATGAATAACTCCACCTAAGTTACTGTATTGGGAATTTTCAAAGGTAGAAATCTTTGTCCATTCTCTGTAGCCACACATATTTGGTTGCTTGATATGTGGTTTATATGTCTCTCTGATTAGGAATTTCCATAATCTTAGATTAAACCTAACTTAGGAATTGTGATTTTTGAAAAGATTGGTTATACCTATTATGCTTTGCTTTATTCCTCTTATTTTAGCATTCTTTAATTAACACATAAATGGGATTATCAAAATAGATTTGGTTATATAATGATAGAGTTAGCTCCTACAAATAGTTATATTATCAAAAAGGGTATACTTCATTTTTTCCAATGTAAAGAAGCTGGGTTCCTCAACTTTATGTATATTTTCTAAATAATTTTTGCAGGTAGTTGGGATAATTGATTAATTGAATAAACATTGAAGTTGTGGACAATGGTTGATTGGAAACTACTTTATAAGAGAATCAAGATAAGAGTGTTGGGTAGGTCACATCCAAGCTAAGGATTTAAGAATTTGCGAGCAAATTGATGGAAGTGGAAAATCTTATAGTATTTCAAATAATTTTAGGAATGAATTGGTCTTCAAGGAGGGAAGAAGTGATGTATTTCATTGAACTTCAAAGGTTAGGATTATACTAGTTCTAATTTTGGTATTTTGAAACATCAATAGATAAGGAACTTAAGCTAGACAATTTGGGCTTGTGAGTTGGGGTAGTAAGATAATCAAAGATTTATTTTAAGCTTCAAGTTAATTATTAACAAGGGGGTTCCTCAAGGTTCTAATTAGTAATAGAGAAAGTTAGAAGCTAATATTGGATTTTATGGTTCTTATATGGTGATAGAACTAGAGAAATTCACAAAGAGCTTTCCCTTAGGATTCTTGGCCTCTAGTGGATTGTTAAGTGTTCAGGACAACTTAGTCTTGTGGGTGTATTCAAATCCTCAAATCGGTGAGTGGATTAATTTACCCTTGGATACTTGTGTTTTTGTATTGCATTTATGGTTATTTGAAAGATGATCTAAAGATTTTTAAAGTGGAAGTTTTATGAACTAAATTTTAATTGATATGATGTGAGTAATATGCTTTATTTGAAGTTGATATGAGAATTTATTTGAATGAATTTCATGCTTTATGAATTATCATGTTATCATGAAATTTTTGTATAATTTATGATATGTGAAAGAATTTCATCTTTGTGAAAGTAAATTATGGAAGTTTGAAATTTGTCGATTTAAATTATGCTGGGATTCATGGTAGGATTGTTGTAAAATCACTAAGTGCACCTAGGTTGCAATTTCTATTAGTTGAGTGCAGTTCCGAACAAAGCAGTTGATTGTGGATTAGATAGTTTCTCCAGTTGAGTGTAGTTTTCGGAGGGTGAGTGATTGATTGGATGTTTTCTTTGGTTGAGTGTAGTTCCCAAATGTGAGGAATGGATTGCCTCTCCAGTTGAGTGCAGTTTTTGGAGATGGGTAGTTGGTTCTTAGTTTGGGTTCTCCCATAAAATTTTACTGGATCCTGGTACTATTTGAATGTGAGGTTATTTTATTTTAAATGAAGATTGATTACTTATGAAATTACTAAAGTTTAAACTGTGCTTTGAGTTTCAACTTCACTCTTATTTATGAAATTACGGTTTTCATTTTTTAATGATTTTATATTTATCTTGCTTCACAGAGTAATTTGTTTTTACTTGATGCATTACAATACAGATGTTATTACTTTGACACTTTACGATATATATATATATATATTATTTCTTTGAAGTGTTATAGTATAGTATTTATTTTTTGACCGCTTTAAGAAAATAATTACATAATATTTTTGGGAAGCTTGGTATCCTTTGGTAAGTACCTCCCACTCACCGACTCCATAGGGTTCACCCCTGTATTCTTTATTTTTTTAGATAGAGCAGCAAGATTCCCATAGTTAAATGTTCAAGCTTTTCCTTGGACAACAAATGGAGCAACAATTAGCATTCTGGGACAGCTGAATTAGGATGTTGCATAGTCATGTGTTAGTTTAAAAGTCTTGCATGTGTCTTGTTTTGTTTAGAAGACTATTTTGTAGTTGCATTGAATAGAGGGCCTATCCACCTTTTGGTTTACTGATTATATTCTTGGAACAATCAATATTTCATGTGAGACTTTTGCCAAAATTTTTATAAAATTTATTTGATATTGTGTTTTATTTGTGCAATTCAGTCAATATTCTTACATTCTTTATTGTTTGGAAGTGCACATGAGTTTCTTTAGGCTTGTAAGATTCCATATAATGGTAGTTTTCTACGCCGGTTACGTACCAGGAATTAGGGAGTGACGCTTAGTAAACTTTCTAGTGAACCGAAGGAAGTTTTAATGAATAGATTTCCCAAATTTGTGAAATATTGTTAGATTTTCTAACTTTGAGCAAGAGGAACAATAACCTAAAGTGTTATATAACCCTAAATCTGTTTTGGGAACTAGTTTAGGGCACTACTAGAAGTAGTTCAAATACATCGGTTAGACCCAAAGTGGTGCAGATTCGCACGGTGAAGTGAGTTATACTTTAGAAATCTTAAGAAATATGTGTGGATTCTAAAGGAGTATTAGTGAGTGGAAATGGAAGTTATGATCAAGAAATATTGGAATAAAAGTGTTCTTAGGAATATTAATGGAAGTTGGTGATGAAGTATGAAAACTAGAAACAGGGGAAGACCAATGAGAGGAACCTATGTAAGTAAGAATTCAACTCACCACAACCACTATTAGGATGAGTAAAACAACATACAAATAGGCCAGAACCGATCAGTAATTACATTGCAAATTGCTATAACAAGAGCCAAGAATGAGTAGAACTTTAGTAATTGAGAAATAGCATAATATGCATATGAATGATGCAAGCAAAGTGCAATGATTGAATTGAGAAGTTATAGGTATTTGAAACCTATAAAGCATAGTGCCAATGTAAGAAACCATGCAAAAAACCTTATTTATGTAACCAAACACGGCAAGGGTAATAAGAACATCATGGAGTAGTTATAAGGCTAAGAGACCTCAAGTACTAAGTTTTTATACGAAATCTAGAACACGAGATAAAGTTCAAGGAAGAATTTTTTTTAGGGAGAGAATTTTAATATTCCGAAACCTTATGGGTTTGGTTGGAGGTTTAAGGCCCATTATGTTAAAACATGTTAGTGTGCACTGTTGTGGTAATTCGCAAGTGTACAAAATTGTAACAAGTAATATAGCGATAAAGAAGGAGTCAAATCCACAATAACTTTTTACTTATTAGTTATTGAAATTGTTTTAACTCTAAATTATGTGAAACTCAAGAAAAATAGAGGATTGGAATATAAATCATAAAACATTTAAAATTAAATCAACTACTAAAGAAGGGACCAAACACTTAAACAGAAAGAGATTTTTCCCTAGAATAAAACACTAAGGCATCCGACTTACCTAACCATGCAATCAGTCAATTATCATCCTATTTAACAGCAAATATTTTAATTTATCTAAGATCCTCTCTTAAGAATAATTAGAATTACTCAACATACAATAACCCACAATATGTCTATGTGAATTTAAAAGAAATTGGGCACATTAAGATTAATAATATTTCACAACACATGGAGCTGCCTTTCAAGCATCATTTCTTGAATTAATATGCACAACAAATCATTCAACTATTGGCCAGATAATTGAAAGCATTGAACCTAGTAATATATACTTGAAAGGAATGAAAAAATTCTGATCACATAGAAATAAAATTTGGAATTTGCATATAGAGGCTACATCATAGCCTTAGCAATAGAAATTAGCCTATAATATGTTCAAAACAAATAATACTAATTTTGGAACTTATAATGAAAATTGCACAAAATGAAGATTAAAGAGTCAAGAAAGAACTCAGATATTGCGCTCCCTAGCTTCTAATTCCTTTCCCAGATGATCCTCTATTTCGAGCAAAAGGGATTCTCAATTGACACCCTCTCTTTCTCCCTCTTAGATAATGCTTCCCAATCTCATGGATTAGGAAAGAAGAACAACTTTTGCTAGTTTTCTCTCACTTTTGTGCCTCCGCCTCTATTTTTCTATCAATTTCTTGCTTTCTTTCCCTGCTATGCTTCTGCCCACTTTATCTAGCAAATAGAACTAGATTTTCTTCACGTGCAGGACCAACTCATTCAACAGGTGGTCTCCTTCTCTCTCGCTATTCAGCCTTTCCTCACGCTTCCTTAGTACTCGACTACTTTAGACTCCCTTCTTTTCTCTCGCAAGGCTTTAGGGATTTTCTCCTTTCTTTCTTTGTAAACCCCAAATTACCCTCTATTATTTGCCTCTTGATTGGGTTATGCTCTCAACAACCTGAAGGGTGTTTTAGGGAATTCCAAATAGGAGAGTTTTCTTTAAAAAACTGGTGCTTCCTTTATTTTATTTATTCATAAACAACAATAAATAAAACAAATAAAGAATCTAATAAAATAAGAAAAATAAACATAACTAGCATAAAATTAAGAGTGAAAGTGTGATAAAAATAGTGTAGAAATTAAGCACATCATACATTGAGGACTATTCTCAAGGGTTTTCACCAAGTCAACTCATGAAGGAGTTAGGAAGGAAAAATAGGCATTGTGGGATAAATTTTAGTGCAACTTGGACAATATTTGGAGGTACAGTCGACAGCACCATACCATGCAATCTATCAAACCTCGAAAGTCCTGTTTATAAATTTAGACCAGGGCTCGAGGAAGAAAGAAGGAAACAAGGGCAGGATCACCACTGGGTTGGGGAGAAGCATGCAATGGGAGGTTGTCATGTCGTTTAAACACAGGTGTAAACACTCGATTTTGTCCGAATCTCCCTTAAACTTTTGTGTTTAAAAATATAATAATAAAAATATAAATATAATAATAAAAAAATGGAAAGAAAAGAAGCCCAAAATCATTTTTGGTAGCTAAAAAAAAGTCCAGCCCAAGTCCCAAACCTCTCAGCCCACCAGCAGCAGTCCAGCCCAATATTACACCCAGATCTATCTCCAACACCCATCCAATCTGGGACCAGTAACCCATAACCTGGAATCCCCAGAATCCCTAACCCCCAAATCAGCTCATTTCCCCCATCCCTTTCTTCCTCTTATTTCTGCGATGGCAACCATAAAGGAGGCGCCATCGGATCCTATGTGATTCTCACCATAAATCCTTAAGCAATCTCCTCCACTGGGGAATCTTAATCGCGGAATTCCATCTCTAGTTCCTTCAGATTTGTGTAGCCTATTTCGTGGTTTCCTCTTCAGATTCCCAACGATAATCACGATTTCCAAATTTGATTACTCAATTTCATTTGAATCGCGTCGTGAAGAAATGACTTGATTCAGAGAGTTAGACTCTGATACACGACTATAAAAAAGGGGAGATTAAAAGGAAGGAGGCCAACCAAGAGCCAACGTAGAGCTACCGAGATTGAAATAGCAGAAAAACTGAAGTTGGAAAAGAGGTATCACAAAGGTTGAGAGAGGTTAGGCATGAATTCTGGGTCTTGGTGTAATGAGCTCGATACTGGTAGAAGACACCACCTCTGTTAGCTTAAATTTGAGCTTTGAATCCAATTCTAAGGAGTTATAGATCAAATTTAACATTTGATTCTTCTATGTCTTATTGTTTCTCTTCCGGGTTGACATGTAATCTTGGGTTCAAAATGGGGATTTCATTTTGGTTTGCCATATGAATTCTAAGTCTTTTTCTGTCTGGTTATGTTATTGTTTTTCATGTAATTTGTGGCTTGAAGTAGTTGGATTCACTTGAGTGTGTAGAATGTGATATAAGTCTCATTTCTTTTGTTTATGGAATCTCTTTTCTGTTTGGTTGAGTTTGATCTCATGTGTTAAATCCTAAATTTATGTTTGCCTCGATTTAGAATGGATTGCATTCTGGAGCATTATCTGAATAGTTATCCTATGAATGCATTATTTGACTCTGTGTTTCTGGATGTCATTGTTTTACAGCAGAGTTGAGAACCATTTGATAGTTCAGTGTATCCAAATTAATACTGTGGTCACCGATCATCTGATTTATTGATGGAAAATTATTTTAGGAAGTATATAGGGGTTTGATTTTTTGGGTATGTTGAGACATGTAAAAATCTGAATTGGGAATTTCTGTTCTAGTTACCTGATAACTTAGGAGGAATGTTTTTGGTTAAGGATAAAGCATAAGGAGGAACTTCAGTTGTGTATTCCAAAACAGATTTAAGTGCTATTTTCTGGAATTGATTTTCTCCATTGAAGTTACTTGAACTGGTTTTGATTCTCAAATGGGCATATTGACTACATTGGTGTTGCAAAACTAGATTAGGTCATTGATTTAATTATACCTATGCATGGTGAATTTGAGTACCTTGTTCAGCCTACTCAGTTATGATGTTTAGATTAGTTATCATGTTAATTGTATTCCTAGGTAATTCTGATTGTTGCCTAGTGAATTGATCATTGCATGTTTACTACCCTTGGTAGGTTTGGGTCAAAGTGACATATAACTGATTTTTGGGTTTTACACTGAAGGTATGTTGAACAAAATCTTTTACTGATTTTGAAAATATATTATTGGTTCTTGCAATGCTTGTAACATGTGACTTTACCGTGTTTTGGAAAATGGATTGTAATTTTGCTTTTAAAATGGGTACAGGAGAATTAGATGATTTTAGAGGGAATTGGTATTGAGAGGTGAAATGTGGTTTGGAATTGGCTAAGTGCAGGGTTTTTATGTGATTCCATGGTCACTCTTTTAATGGTTCCTATGTCTTAGTAACTTGGTTAAAATAGAGTGCAGTAATTTTGAATCGATGATTTTATATTTTCATTATTATTATTATCATTATTGTGTTTTATGAGGCTTCTAAGTGCCCATTTAGTCATAGTTTTGGTCTTATAAGAATAAGGTGAGCTCCAAGGGTCCACTCAAAGTAATGGTTAAAAGCCCAATGTATTTCTTTGGTTCAAGGCTCATTTCTATCTTAGTTGGATAAAATAGCCTATTTAAGGGGTTCAAAGTCCATTTCTTCTTACATGGCTTTAATAGCTTAAATAAAGAGTTACAAAATATATTTAAAGAAAATTAATATTCTTGTAAGTAACCTTCAATTTAGAAATAAAGCACTCTCAAAATATGCTTTCTAATTCCATCTTTTTGGGTAATTGCAGTTTGCCCCTTATATTTTTAAGAATTACTTTTGGACCCCCAATCTTTCAATAATTTCACTCGACCCTCAATCTTTCAATAATGGCATTCTGACCCCGATATTCTCAAGAATTATACCTTGACCTTATCATTTTAGTAATTGTATCTTTGCCCCTTACTTTTCAAAAATTATATTTCAACCCTACTTCTTTTAAAAATTCCCTTTTTTGTCCTACGACTTTTATAAATTTCACTCTTGCAACATTCAAAGGACTTTTAATAGAAGTTTATCTTCTCCGAAATTCGGTTTTTCATGGACTTTCAGTGGAATCTCATTTTCCCAAAGTCTCAATTTTGGCAGACGTTTAGTGGAGGCACGTTCTCTCTAATGTCATGATTCGCTGTCCGGACTTTAAGTGAAAATTTGATTTCCCCTAAATGTCCCATTATCTTGTTTCAATTTAATCAAACTGTCCCGAACTACGTTGACCTTGATCTTTTTTGGGGTACGTAGGCACTTACTTGGTAAGGCAGATCTAGTTATTTATTTTTTCATCTTTGTCCATAATTATTTTATTAACAAAGATGGGTAATTTAAATACAGTAAAATTATTAAGCACAAATAATTTAGGGTAACCATCCTTAGGGATGGACGTTGTGGGGTGTCTAATACTTTCCCCACACGTAATTAGACTCACAAACCCTTCCTCTGGTTTCGAGGGCCAGTTTTCATTCTTTTTTTAAGAATCCTAATTATCCTTCTAATTAATTGGTGGCGACTTCATTTTTCTCTGCATTTTCCCTTACGCGCCCAAAGTCATGAAATGATGGCTTTTTACCGACCGTTACGTTGTGACAATAGGTAACTTCGATTTTAAAGATCTTTGGAATATCTACTGGTCTTTTACTCTTTTTGGGTTAAGTTTATCTTATTTAGGTTCCTTGGGATACCCTAGGGTTTACTCTAATGAGTGTGATGGCTTTGAATCGTAATCCCTCCTTATAAACACTCGATTTTGTCCGGGTGTCCCTTGAAATTTTATGTTCAATAAATTTCTCTTAAGAAATAAATAAAGAAATAAATAAAACTAAGAAAAAATGAGAGGAAATGCCATTTTTGGCAGCCCATGCAAGCAGCCAAAGAGCTAGCAGCCAAACAGATCACACCTTCAGGCCAATGCACCACCAGACCAAGCCCAGTTCACCAACCCGGTGGCCTAAAACTCTCTACCCAGTCCAATAAATGATCCATAACCCGGATTTCGTATTCCCTCTCTTAGGTTGCCTTAGCCGCAGTTTACCAAAAGAGAATTTTCTTTTCCTTCCCAGCCCCACCTCTCTGCACCTCTTCGCCTACCCATCCCCCAACCCCCCTTTATTCTTCCCTAATTTTTGATGGTGGACTTAGAGGAAATATCGTGATTCTTGTCCCAAATCTTCCACGACTCTCACCCCAAATCTCCATCCAATTTCATCCTTCATCTTCATAGAGGAAACTAGAAATAAACTTGCCCTTTTTGCTTCGTTTGACGCCTCTAAAGGAGGGATCTGATACGGGGAATTGATTCGATTGCCTTATGTTCGTTTGATATCACGCCGTGGGGAAAAAAGTTGATTAAGGGAGATGGTCCTCTCTCTCAGCTATAAAAGCAAAAGAGGACAATAGAGGCTTATCATCCGAGAGCATTAATAAGAGAGAGAGAGACACGGAACAACAAACCTTGAAAGAAAGAAAGGAGATCATCGCTTGCCGAGCTTAGTATAGGTAAATTTTTTTTCCAATCATTCTGCATGTGATTCGTGTTGGTAGTTCTAAGAGTTATGATAAAGGTGGATTCTATGAATAAATAGTCATGGAATCCACGACCACAAAGGGGTTTCTGTTGCCAAAATAAGTTTCTTTTATGTTGATTGAGCATATCTCTATTTTGTTCGTTTATTCTAAGGACTATGGTTGAAATCAGTTTTTGAATTGTATGCTATATCTCAGCAAGGAATGTGATTGAATTTGATGCCTAATTTTCTTTAGTCATTTGATAAAATCCCTAACAGTTTAGTCTAACTGATTTACAATTTATATAGCTTTAAGTCCCAATCTAATAAAATATTGTTAGGTTTATAAGGTGATTTCCTTATAAAAGCAGCCTAAGTCTAATTGAAAACTATTTCTTTGCTCATGAAAAGACATCATAAGATGATCAAATCCTGAGGTATTGTCTGTTTGTCATTTATACTTGGTTTTCTGAAATGCTTAAACTCTTGGCAACATGTAATATCAGTCTATAACTGGAAGAAGGTAAAAGGTGTTGGTGAGCTATAATGATAGGGAATATATTATCTCCAAAATTAGCCATTGAAATCATCTCCTACTCCATGATACTACACCCTATGAATATTCTGATACATGATCAATACACTGTTCACAGAACTAGCATTTGTATATTGTGATGAACTCTCTGTTTTGTCAAATAATGTGCATTGGGTTCATCATTTGGCAACACTAAACCCCAAGTCTTTGAGCTCATCTGCTTATAATATATATGCTTATGTGTTTCTACATAATTTTAGCCCTTCATATTGGAATTTGTTCTGTGGGATGTTATTGGTTAAATGGTGTTAAAAAGGATTTAAGGATGTTGTAAAGAATTTAATATTCATCTTGTTCTGTTGTTTGGAGTCTTATCCTTTGTATACTTAAATTAAGAATTTTAAGTATTATTCATACTTTTTCCCTTTTCTGTTTAAAAGATGTGAGCTGTTTCTTTAATCCCTTGATTTCCATTGGTTTTGGGTGTATGCTTTTATCTTGTATGATTTAAATGAAATCTTCTTCTCTGGGAAGGGGGTATGAACCTTGTTTCTAGTTTCCTGTCATAGTAGGCTCCAAAGGCCAAATAAATTAAACCTTCTTAGAAAAGTGAGAAGCAACAAATTCAAAAAATAATAATAATAAAGAAGGCTTTTGATATAAGTGAATCTTTATGTCATAGTTTGAAAAAGTTTGTGGTTCAAGGCCCAATAATTTCAAGGGACAAGTTAATAGGAGACTGAAATTTATTGGGTTTCAAAGGCCCAATAAGAATATTTTAAGGAGATTCAAAGCCCAATGTTCAAAAGGGAGGGCTCCAACGGCCGAGTAGAATGATTTTAAAGAGAAAATTAAAAAGATTCAAAACTCTTATGAATTGTTATACTTTAAACTAGGAATAATTTTTGCAATGTGATCCTCATTCCAAGTACTTCTTAAAATTATTTTTGACCCCACTATTTACAAAATTATATTTTGGCCCCTCTATTTATAAGAATTACATTTTGACCACTTTATATAAATTGTGTTTTGACCTCTTTATTTTATAAACTAAATTTTGGTCTCACTATTTATATAAATTACATTTTTGACCCACTATTGGCATAAAATTACTCCTTTGGAAAATTACTACTTTATTTGGTATAAATCCCATTTTTGCCCCATTATTTTTAATAAATCTCGCTTTGGAAAACAAGAATTTGATTAAGAATAATAAAATCACCATTTTCATTTCATTTGTGAACGTTTAAAGGACATTTAGTATAAGTTTAAACTTCTTCAAAGTCCTAATCTTTGTGGCATTTAGTATATTTACATACTCCCCGATGTCATAAATCTCACAGACTTTCTATAGAAGTTCATCTTCCCCGAGGTCATGCTTATTTCTTTTTCTAGACTTTTAGTGAAATTTTATTTTCGCAAAGTCTCAGTTTTTCTTGGGCATTTAGTGGAGGTATATTCTTCCTAATGTCCTAATTCAATTTCCAGTCTTTATGTGAAATTTTATATTCCCCTAATGTCCTAACATTCTCAAGGCTAAGATCATACATCTCACCTAATCGGCTTTTTTTTAAATATTCTGAACTACGTTGACCTTTATCCCTTTCGGGGTACGTAGGCACTTACTTGGTAAGGCAGGTCTAGTTATTTATTTCTCCATCTTTGTCCATTATTATTTTATTAATAAAAATGAGATAATGTAAATAAATTAAAATTTTAAAGTACAAACAATTTAGGGTAACCATCCTTAGTGATGGACGTTGTGGGGTGCCTAATACCTTCCTCACATGTAATTAGACTCCCGAACAACCTTTCTCTGGTTCCGAGGGCCACTTTTCCTTTCTTCTTTTTTTACAGATCCCAATTATCCTTCTAATTAATTGGTGGCGACTCCCATTTTCTCTGTGTTTTCCCTTACGCACCCTAAAGTCATAAAATGATGGCTGTTCACTGGCCATCACGTTGTGACAGTTTGGTGACTCCACTGGGGACAGTTAGAGAGTTAAGCCTATTGTAAATTGTTTGTGCTTTGCATGATTTTAATATATTATTGCCCCATCTATTTTATTATTTTTAATTATTTACTGCTGCTTACAAATATCTGTTTTGGATGCTGTTCCTATGTTATTTTTACTACAACTTTAAATGTGCATGTCTAATTGCTTTTTTATATGGCATGAATTGTTGAAACCCTAGGATAGATGACAATATCTGCAATATCTGTTTATACCCTAAGGTAGATGACAATTAACTGCTCTTTTATTGATTTAGGGGTTTTCTTTGTGGGTAAGCTTTAGGACCAAGGTCTGTATGCTATTCACACATACTGTGCACCATTTACATAATTTGCACACACCTATTGGGCCTTATTCCCGGGTCTGTATGAACTCTAGGAGAGAAATGAAGGTGGCGTAGTGATGCCTAGTGGGATTCCCCTAGGTATTCATGAAAGTCTTTGTTCAGATTGCTAACTCACTTAGTTGGTTGGTTCATGTGGAGGCTCTGTCCACCCATGCAATCAAAATAGGGAGTCGAGACCCCCACAATAGGTAGGATCAAACCTAATTAGGTAGACTTACCCAAAATTACTATTATAACCTTATAAGTAACCTTATAGGTAAAATCAAACCTAATTAGGATAATAAATAGCGTGCTCTCCTATCCTTAAGTTTGATCTTGCATTTGGCATCATCATGCATAAAATTAATTTTTATATTACCTCATATTTCTTTACCATTATAGGTTTGGCATCAAAATTTTGAACTTAAAAGCACAGATTGGCATTAAAATGACTCAAACCAAGAAAAGAATGGGCGTATCAGCACAAATGGCAGCTTTGGAGAAAATAAGGATTGTTGAGAGGTCATTACCCTGGATGTTCTGAGATTCAATAGAGAATAGACATGGGAAAATCTTGAATTTGATCAACTTATGGTTCAGTCTTTAGCCCTTGTTGCTTTGCAAAAATTCTGGGACCCTGTTACTTAGGAGTTTCGCATTGCCTCAAGCCCATCTCACTCCAACTATAGAAGAGTATGGCATGATGATCAATTTGCCTGTGTCACAATCCACCAAAGTTCTCTTTTACTCAAGCTGTAGTATATTAGAGAAGTCCATAGCAAGCCTTTTGAACAAAGATATTACTGAGGTTCAGTCAAAAATGGCTAAAAGGGGACAGGCAGAGGGGTTACCTTAGGCGTACCTTGAGAAGTATCTGGAAGAACTGGTTAAAGAAAAATAGTGGGCTTGGTGGCAGAAATACTATCAATAATAATATAAGGACTAGTGCTATTTCCTTCAGCGGTCAGTTATGTGGGTAGAAGTGCTATCAGCGTTTACTATGCTATGAAACATTATGGAATTAGTTCTATACCGGCTATCCTGGTAGAGTCCTTCCTCACCCTCAATTTTTCTAAAGAACATCAAGGAGGGAAGCTCAAATGCTATCTGCTCATGTTGTATATTTGGTTGGTTTCTCATATCCTAGGGAAATTGCCAAATT
>JASKGM010016926.1:2831-32497 GCA_034509205.1 Ceratonia siliqua
TTGTCTTAATAAAGACATTAGCTGAAATGTTATCAATTAACTTCGTCTTGAATTTATTCCAACTTAATATGTATTGAATTCTCTAAAGCTAGGTGGGGAATCCGTTTAGACATAGGAATTTCAAGCTCTAATAAATTTGAGATTTTTTAATCTCATTAAGATAATTTAATTTTATTAATCATGGAGTCATTTCACCAAAGACTCATGACTGCACTCTTAAAATTATGATAAGTCAATGTTAGTATATGTGAACCCTCGTAGCCATCCATTGATACAAGGTAACATTATCGTTTTACCCTTTATGTCAATTTTGTCCCTTGGTCTCAGATTTCATCCGATAAGTGATTAGATAATCTTTTAGGAATTTTCTAAAATTATCTCAAAATGATGAGTAGCTAATTCATCATTTCCCTGAGCCCAAATATGTCATTTGTCTTCATGAAATTACCAAAAGTGATGTAATGCTACGAACTCCATTTCATGGATTTATGTTCCTGAATGTTCACTTCCACTATGATCCCAACATACAGAGTCTTGATCAATGTCACACAATGGTTGTGGCAACAGTATATCAAATATCACAATGGTCATAGACATGAGTCCATAATCCATCAGGATTTCGGTTCTACCATTAGTGAATGTAATGTGTGTAAGTTCAAGTTCAAAGTAATGGTATTAACTTGAACTTAATATCTCACTTGATTCCGATTCATTTAATAGTGTTATTACCTGAAGTTCTTACTTCAATGATTTGAGATTAAGCTTTCTCTTAGAACATAATCTCATTCTTTCTTGGAGGTAATCCGAATACTACAGTCTTTATTGAATAAAGTGACCAACTCTATTTTGTGATTGTGAATAATATTTTAGATTCATCCAAAGATATATTTCTCCTGTTGCATGACCCTTATGCAAATGTATATTAGTTTATTAGAATCTAGAAACCTTAATAGCTAGAAGAAAAACCTTACATAAGTAAACTCTTTATTTATTAATATTAAAAATGTATTTGATATCAAATTGGAGAATACAACTTGCTTTCCAAGGTAACCTATTTCCAACATAAGCAAGTAAAACAACATAATATTTCTAGTTTAATGGCATTTTGAATGTTTATACTACAAACTCACAGTTACTGGGAACAATGAGAAGTAGGAATAGAAGTATAGAACTCAATCAATATGCCTTTACTATCTAGTATTTACTTCACAAAATAATGAGGGGCAAATAGTCAAACACATAATCAATGATTCTGATTCACCACTTTGCTAATAAATATTGTATAAAGATTAAAGCCCTTACATTCCAATGTTCCATGGCTATAGAGAAATTAATATGCTTCAGAAATCATAACCTAACTTGGCTTTCCTTCACCCTTTAAATAATTTTAATGAAGTAGTGATGCCAATCAAGTAACTTAGAAAACTTGTTAAGAGCTAGGAGCAATCCACTATAGAGTATGGATAGTTGCTACTTAAGTGGATGAGTGCTTACTGCTCGACATGCTTGCTGAGTTGCTGGACAGTGAACATTGGCCGTCGGTCGACATAGCCGTCGTTGACTCATTGGGGAGGGGGGCCTAGGGTTAGGGATTTAGGAATTAGGGGGAAATTTGGCTTGAGAAGGCATGAGGGAATGGAAGCTTTTGAGACTTCTAAAAGGGGCGACTTGGGAAATCAAGGATTCCAGGTACTTGAGGGCCAAAATACATTGTTTTAGTTTTGGCCAAAACGCCACGTTTAACCTTAAAAAAAACCAAAATAGGCTAACCCCCCACCAACCTAACCCTACTTGCCCCCTACCAGCGATGTGGGACATTTTGGTGGGCTAAAAATTATGAACCTAACTTGTCCCTTTTGCATGACAAGGTTAGGTCAACCTAATGAGCCCAACCCATTTTGACAACTCTACTTTTAGCAATTATTTTTTACTTTAGAAAAATTTAGATCTTGTTTAATTGGCATTAAAGTAACTGTTTACTCTGATCATGCAACTCTTAGGTACTTACTCACAAAGAAAGATGCCAAGCCTTGATTGATCATATGGATACTCTTCTTGCAAGAGTTGGACTTGGAAATTAAAGATAGGATGGGTAGTGAGAACTTGGTTGCAAACTACCTCAGCTGTCTAGTCCATGAAAAGGAAGCCCCATCGTTGCATGAAAGCTTCCCAAACGAGCAACTTTTTTTAGTAGGTATGGTAGCACCTTGATATGCATAACTACTTAGCCACTAAGAAGCTACCAGATGACTTGACTAAGGCTCAAAGGGACAAAATCAAGAGTGATGCAAAGTATTACACTTGGTATGACCCCTACCTATAGAAGCATTATTCTAATCAAGTAGTGACCCCTACCTATAGAAGCATTATTCTAATCAAGTAGTAAGAAAATGTGTCTCAGAATTTAAATTTAATTATATTCTAACTTGTTGTCATTCCTATGCATGTGGAGGATACTTTGGAGTAAAGAGGACTGCCCTTAAGGTACTTTATTGTGGTTTCTACATGCCATCTCTATTCAAAGATTCATACCTCTTCTACAAGTTATGTGACCATTGTCAAAGGATAGATAACATAGGTCCTAAGAATCAAATGCAACAAACCCCTATACTGATTGTTAAAAATTTTTATGTTTAGGGCATTGATTTCATGGGACCTTTCCCTTCCTCTTTTAGTAATACTTACATTATTCTTGCGGTTGATTATGTTTCAAAATGGGTGGAAGCAAAAGCCACCATGACTGATGATGCTAAGGTTATTGTGATTTTTTAAAGGCTAACATCTTTGCTAGGTTCAAAATTCCAAAAGCCTTCATTAGTGATAAAAGAAACCATTTCTACAGCCAGTTTGTTGAAGCCCTTTTGAGGAAGCACAACATCATCCACTGTATATCCACTACTTACCCCCCACAAACTAGTAGGCAAGTGGATGTGTCTAATCGAGAAGTCCATCCTTGAAAAGATGATTAACCCGACTAGAAATGATTGGAGTTTGTGACTCGATGATACACTTTGTGAATATAGGATGATATATAAGATTCTCATTGGTATAGCCCCCTACCGGTTGGTCTATGGCAAATAGTGCCATCTCCCAGTTAAGTTAAAACATAAGGCATATTAGGCAGTC
Source organism: Ceratonia siliqua (assembly GCA_034509205.1). NCBI lineage: Eukaryota > Viridiplantae > Streptophyta > Magnoliopsida > Fabales > Fabaceae > Ceratonia > Ceratonia siliqua. The sequence goes on from JASKGM010016926.1 coordinate 5,958, forward strand.
AAATAGTGTAATATGGACATGGATGCAGTGGGTACCCACGTAAAACTTCAATTGCAAGAACTTAAGGAAAGCAGGAATGATGCCTATAAGAGCTCCAAGATCTACAAGGAGAAGACTAAGGCATTCCATGATAGGAGCATTTCAAGGACTAACTTTGATGTTGAACATAAAGTTCTTCTATTTAATTCCCACCTTAAACTATTTATTGGTAAGTTACGTTCTTGTTGAGTTAGACCATTTGTTGTTACTAATGTCTTTTCCCAGGGTGCAATCGAGGCAGTAATGCTGGAGTATACTGAGGAGTGACCATATGGGTCTATGTTAGTCTAAGGATAATCAACCAAGTACTTATGGAAGGCAACCAAAATGAGGAAAAACACCAAGCAAACAGATAAGATCTTTCATACTCTCCCTCATTTTATGTTTTCTTGCTTTCTTTTATGTGTTTTCTTTTAGTTTGACTTTTGTTCTTGTCTCCTACACCTAGTTCTTTCATTTGGTTGATGGTCTTATATTGAGGACAATGTAAGGATTAAGTGTGAAGGAAGGATTTAGGATTTCCTGCTTTCAATAAAATGGACATATGCACTTTCTATTAGTTCTTTACATTTAAAGTAACTACTTGCATGGAGTTATACTTTCTTAGAGTTGGGAAGTAGTGAAATTTTGTTTCTATTAGTTCTTTGGTTAAATCATTACTTCATGAATCTCTTTTCAAAATCTCTAGTGCACCTAGCCTTATACTTTGTTAGCTTAGAATGTTATATGTGAATGAAGTGAACAATTTTTACTTTTTCTCAAGTTTATATAAAATGTTGTTTAATGAATAGAAAACTAGTCACAATGATGATTGGAACAAAATAAAATAAGGTAGGGCAATGCTTAAATGATCTAGAGTGCTTAGTACCCTAAAAGTGGAGGGCATTCGTGATGCGTTCCCAAATGATTTCCTAAATGAGAACATAAATAAATCCTTGCAATATAGTTGTGAGTATTTTGTTTTATGAGCAAAGGTCATTCTCCCACAGAGAATTAGATTTAGTTAAGTTACCAAGAAAATTAAAGAATCAAAGACTAGAATATAAAAAGTTGGGTTTTGAAAACAATAAACTAAACACAAAATAAGAAATAAAATAAACAACCAAAACTAAACACAGAAACCAAAAATGAGAATAAGGTGAGAGACTTGGCTGATGGTTCACTCTTTGCCATGGACAATAGCAAGTGATCATAGACAACTACTCATTATGATTATAAACATGACAATACTCCTAACTTTCTATCTTGACTACTACCTGTAGATAGCTGGAGCCCTGCTATCTCAATCTTTCCTTCATTTTTCGGTAAATAGAAGAACACTTCCTACTTAGCTCTCTAGATTTAATCCAATGAAAGCATTAAGTTGAGAAAGATAGGTTAATCTAGGCAACAATCTCAAATGCTTGGATTATTTAACCTATGTTATGCTCGACTTCAAAGTTATCAAGATATAAACATCCCCATAACCACAAATTGTATCATGAATAAGAGAATCAAATGATTACATATTCAAGTCCCGTATTCTAGCATTACAAGATTACTTAGCTCATTTAGTAGGCCCCCCAAACAAAACCAAGCAGTAATCATTAACAAATCAAGTATAAGAACATAAACAATCATTCAAGAAGGATTGGAAGACATTATCATAGGATATAATCACTGAGTTGGGTCTAAAGTATTGAGTTCATCCTCAACCAAAGGAGTTAGCCAACTATCATCATAAAATCAATACAAATATAATCCAAATCTAGTATGAACACAATAAGATACAAGGAAGAAGGGAAAAGAGAGAAATAAAACTCTTTGAAGTGGTGGGAATAGGTTGCCTTGGAAAGTAAGTTATATTTCCTAATTTGATGTAAATACATTTTAATATTAATAAATAAAGAGTTCATTTATGTAAGCATTATTTTTTAACTATTAAGGTTCCTAGATTATAATAAACTAAGATACATTTACATAAGAGTTATGCAAAAGGAGATTTGTATCTTTGGATGAATCTAAAACAATATTCATAGTCAATGAATAAAGTCGATCACTATATTCAATAAAGAATGTAATGTTCATATTACCTCCATAGAAAGAATGAGATTCCTTTCTAAGGGAATGACAAATCTCAAATCATTGAAGTAGTAGACTTTAGGTAATGACACTGTTAAATGAATTGAAATCAAGTGAGATATCAAGTTCAAGTTAACACCGTTGCTTTGAACTTGAACTCACACACATTGCATTCATTAGTGACAGAACCAAAATCTTGATGGATTATGGACTCGTATTCATGATCATTGTGATCTTTGATATTCTATAGGCACGACCATTGTATGACATTGGTCAAAACCCTGTATGTTGAGATCATAGTGAGAGTGAACATCTAGGAACATATATCCAAGAAATGGAATTTGTAGCATTATATTACTTCTGGTGATTACAGGCAGACAATTGACATATCTGAGCCTAGTGAAATGATGAAATAGCTACTCATCATTTCAAGATAATTTTAGAAAAGTTCTAAAAGATTATTTGGTCACTTATCGAAGAAATATGAGACCAATAGACAAAATTAACAGAAGGGGTAAAATAGTAATTTTACCTTGTGTCAATTGATGGCTACGAGGGGTCATAAACACTAGGTTTCCAAATTAGACAAATCAATGTTCAACATTGACTTCTCGTAATCTTAGGAATGATCAAAAGTGCAATTATGAGTCTTTGGTAAAATGACTTCATAATTAATAAAATTGGATTATCTTAATGAGATTAAAATGATCCCAAATTTATTGGAGCTTGAAATTCCTATGTCCAAACGGATTCTCCACCTAGCTTTGGATAATTTAATCCACATTAAATTGGAATAAATTCAAGATGAAGTTAATTTATAGTATTTCAACTAATGTCTTTATTAAGACAAGCGTTGTCTTAATTTAGACTAAATTATCTTAGGACAAATGTTATCCTAAAAATGCTTGAAAATGTGAGAAACATTTTTGTCACTAAAGAGATAACAAAAATTCTTACATTAGTTGTCTAAATTAAACAAGTGTTGTTGTAATTAAATAATGAAAATTTAAGACAAAGGTTTGCCTTAATTAAGACAAGTGTTATCTCAATTTAGACAACCTTTATCTTAATAATTATTTTTGGTTTAACTACTTTAAATTAGTATTTGAATTGTTCAAATATTTAATTTGAAGAAGTTGATTAAAAATAAATTAAGTCCACATTTAATAAAATTTTGGCTATATTAAGATAAAATTAATTTATTAATTATTTCTTCTAATGTTGTTACAACGTTTAAATTGTTCAAACTTATGAAACAACCTCTCCCTATTAGAAAGTCACACATGTTTTATTTAATTGTTAAATAAAATATGTTATTAACAAATTTAATAATATGAATGTTAATTGATAAATCATTAAATAATTTAATTATATAATATTCTCTATTAGTAGGCATTTGAATTCTTAATGGTTCGGGATTGAATTTTTGAATTACAATCAAATGCTCTCACATGACCTAAGGTTAGCATACTATATATATGCAACATCTTCCTCTTATGGCCGTACATGTGAATATTGAAAGAAGAACAGTGAACAAGTCGCCCACTTGAGAAAGAGAGTAGAAAACTTTGAGAGAAAAATTTATCTTAAGGCCAAGATGTTGTGAGTTTGGAAAAAAATTTTGAGTCATTTCAAGTAAAATTCCACACGCCACACTAAGAGAAACAAATGGGAAGGCGTTCTAATTTAACTTTGAAAACTATCAATTATTTTTATTTCTTCTTCTTTTTTGTTCTAATCACTAAACCTATACACTTTAGGTTTCATGGATTGGTGCTTCCCAAAGAATAGGCGGTCAGTGTGCTTGGTTGGAAAGTATATTACTAGATTAAAGTGATTACATGAGGTACGTAAAATTCTTATCTACTTTACATTTTTTTTCTAGCCATGAGTTATTTGCCTATATGTTTTGTTTTTGCCTATTTGCAAGCTTGAATGTTTTTTAAAATTTTAAAACTTATGGTTGTATAGTAAACACTTAGGATAAACAACTACATCCAACATGAAGATCTCCATGCAGATCAATCTTCCCCAAATCCAACCTTTAAAGCTCTCCTCTACTTCTCCTCTTCTCTTCTATGGTTTCTCTCTGATTTTCCTCAAGCTAAAACTTGTGCAAATGAGGTGGGAAATGTCTTTTTAAAGTGAAAGATGCGCGCAGGCGATGCAACACCTCGCCCTTGATTTTTAATTTAGGCAAATCAACAGAGGTCACCACAGTGCCCACCCTTCATGGTGGCACAAGCTACGGCGCTGGAGAGCCAGCACCGCTATCCTAAGGCCTAGAATTGAAACTTTTGCTTCTAGGCACCGCAGCACTACCATTGGGTGATAGGGGGCTAAACTCTCAGGTTTTGGAAAATTTTTCTTCACTTTTGGGTCTTGGCTTGCCTTTAAATTGCTCTAAACCATGCCTAACTTGCATCACTTTACTCATAATTGACTTTCCAACTCAAAAACACCTACAAAACATAAAACAAAGCTAAAAACATAAGAAACTTAAGAACAAAGCAGTCAAATGCAAGAGAATTCACTATAAAAACATGGCAAATTATGCACCTATCAATAAACGTCAAGCGGTACTTAAATTATGAGCATGCAAACATACTAGTAGAATGTGATTTACTGAGTAACTAGGGATCTGTACAAAAAATATGGAGTATTCATTTCAAAAGGTAACCCACATTTGAGGACCAGCTATCATTGCAAAAAAAAAAAAGTGAACAAAACCAGAAAAACAATGCAAAAATAGAATAAGAGGCAAGAACTTGATTGTTTACTGGGTTTGCATATACCAATCCGAGTTACAAAGTGTAAGGTACACACACACTTGATTAGATGATTCATGAATGATGCTTTACCCCTTGAACTCCTTAAAAAATTTTAACACATCTTCTCCACCCTTTAATAGCTAGCCTCATGGAAGTTTGTGAAATGCAAGTGTAGGGACCTTAAGAGGAGTGTCTTTAGTCCCCTTTAGATCATGTGTTTTTGTTTTTGTTTTAGTTTTGCTCGAAGACGAGCAAAGGTTAAGTGTGGGAGAATTTGATGAGTGTATAATTTGATATACTTTCATATTGAATTCTCTTACATTTGATTGCTTAATTCCTGAAATTCTTGAGTTTTTAGTTGTGTTTTATATTTTGTAGGTGTTTTGAAAGTGAGAAATCAATTATAGAAGAAGTATATCAAGTTGGACAAGTTTTGGGCAAGGTTGTAGTAAAGTCTAAGCGTAAAAGAGCCCTAGCACCCAATATGGGAGACCTCAAAACCTAGAACATGAACTTCAGGCATTAAGTAAGAGGAATGGGCACCCCAGCAAAAGGAGAGAAGATGAGCTTCAAAGGCTGGATTTGGAGAAAATTATCTGCGTGGAGATCGTCTAATAAATTCATCATTCTTCTTTCTCTACTTCTTTTTATCTTCTTTATTTTATGATGTTTTTGGATTATATTATTTTTTATTTTCTAAACATGCTTGGCTAAATTCTCCTTTGGTTGAGGCTGAATTCAAAGCCCTAGACTTGATGTTGTGATTGATTTCTTGATACTATTCTCCAGTCATCCTTGCAAATAGAGAGCACAATCTCTATTTAATGACAATTTAAGGAATGATTGGGGTAGTATAGCTTGTTGCTACCTATAATTGATAATTTAAATAGGGAGTTGGGAATAGTATTAGGTATCATGATCAGTGTCAATGTCTATGGTAGAGAATAAACCCTTAGCCAGATTTCTCTTCATTGTCTTCTGTGTTACTTAATTTATGTTTTGCAATTCTTGGTTTCCCTTAGATTGTCATTTAATTCGTGATTGTTCCAAACCCCTTTTTTTTTATTCAATAGTTATCAATTAGATTCAATCTTTTGCGAGAATGACCATAGCTCTAAACTTTACTTATCACTATACTGGCAAGGATTAATTTGACACCCATTTAGGTTCACATTAGGTGCCATGGCACCCCTGTAGCTTGGCGTTCTCAATTTTATAAAACGCTGTGATGCCTAATAAGGTGTAATTTTCACAATTTTGGGCTTTGGGGCACCCTAGCCTTTGACTTGTGCCAGGATTTCATGTTTTGGGCACCCTAGCCTTGGGTTTTTATCCTGATATGCTATATTGTGCTCTTTAACTTGTGCTTAAGTTACCCAAAACCTGTCTAAACTCAAGCACTTTATCCCCAATTAATTTATAGCTTCCAAAACACATGCAATATGTAAAACACAAATAAAAACCAAGAAAATTCAGGGAGCTAAGCAATTAAATGTAAGATAATGCAACAAAAAATATAACAAATTATGCACTTATCAGTTGTCGTGGTCTCTCAGAGGTTGGTAAGGGGTGACCGGGGTTGCTATTTTGGTTGTGCTTGGAGGGTTCACATGTTAGGACTTAGCAAAATTCTCTTTATGCTACCATCGCCGATGAAGGTTAGCTATTTTAGCCCTATCAGCTTCTCTATCTCTTTCCAGCGCTTGAGTTTTCTACAAAAAAAAATATAGGGTATTCACCTGAGGGTCACTTTTCGACCATGTTCCTTGAGGGGGAGGTTCTCGGGGAAAGAAGGATTGGTTATCTAGTACTCGATGAACAGGCAAGGGTTGCCAAAAGGCAATCTCGAGCTCGTATGTAGCTTTGGTGGGTGAGGTGTATTTTCCTAGGCTCAGGAACGTTTCCAGTTGGTTGGAAATGTCCATGTCTATCAACTCATAATCATACAAAGATTTAGGAAAAAGTTCTCAGACTTGACGCGAAATGACAATACTTGTGTTGTGGTCAGGATGTAAAGAGGTTCGGTCATGATAGATCAGGAGTAATATAGATCCTATAAAAGAGCACACGTGAGCTAAAAGGCCAAATTGGTGATACTCGAACTTCGAAGCTCAAGTTAGATTAATATGAGCTGGTAAGTGTAACAAATACAAAAGGTGTTGAAAGTGTTTTATACTTGAGGAGTGGGCTATTTATAGGCTAAGAGGGGTAGATCATCCCTAGCCCCAAATTACGGATCATGTAGTTGAGCTTAGTCGCAGGCTAGTAGGTTATGTACAGAAATACTTGATGCTATCCTGAAATCGCTTTTAGAAGATCAAGGAACTGAATCTCGTGCCGTTTCGATTGAAACGCACGAAACATTTTGATTTCGTGTGTGACCAAAATGGCACAGGATATCAAATGCGAAAATCCACCTTTTTGAAAGAAGAAGAAGGATTTCGTTGATTTTCAAACGAAATTCATGAAATGCAACGAAACGAAATGTACTATCATATGAAAATCTAAGATGAAGACTTTTCTTAATTGTGAATTCTGAAAAAAAATTTAGACTGCAGTCTGACTCTGAACAAATTCCCTACATAGCCCCCTTTCCCCAAATTTTAACTTTTCAGACTTTCAGTACAGATAACAGAGATTCTCCCAAATGATTCACACAAAACGCCAAAATCAAATACAATATTTGAATTTAGAAATCCTTCTCAGTTCTCACATAACCTCAATAGAAAATAAAAATTGAAAACTTACCTTTTAAAGCTAAAAAACGGTGAAACCTCTCAAATCTACAACCTTTGAGTACCTCTCATCATCCCAGTTCCAACACCTCCAAGTAAAAGAGGATCGAGCAATTGAGGTCGGGTGCATGATTGGCGAAAGTTGAGGCCAAAAGCAAGGAGATTAGCAAGAGTCGAGGCTAAGGATAGGAGATCATCGCCGTTCGCCGAGACCAAGAGTGAAGGAGAGGAGGAGCTTTCGCATTTTGCCTTTCTAAGCAAGTGAGCAACAGCAAGGAAAGAGTTCTTTACTTCTTTTTGGAATTTGAATTTTTATTTCTAAGTGAAGTATGTTTCTAAAAGACTAAAACTTTCTATTTACTAAGTTTGTCATTTTGTGCATCATTCGCACGCCACATATGGGACTATGGCTATGGGTTTGTATTTTTTTTATTATATCATTTTTATTAAATTAAACATATTGACATTTAATTTTAGACTTTATTTTTACATAAACTGAAAATATATTTTGTTTATAGTAGTATAGTACACTCAAAATAAAATAAAATTTTAGACTTTCTTTTTTTACATAAAAAGTTATTACTTAAAAAAATAAAATTGTATCATTAACTTCTCATTCTCACTAAATAAATGGTGATAGCCTTTTTAAATATAATTGGTTTTTAAAAATTAAATACATCAAGTTAATTATAAATAATTATATAAAAATTAGATTTCTTTAAAAAATGTTTAAAGTTTCTTATTTGCTTATTTTCATATCCATCTTTTATTAATTATGATAAAAAAGTCTTGTGAGACTGAATACTTATTTAAAGAAGCTATATATATAATATTGTACATATATAATTTCTACATTTTTTTTCATGGCCATATATATAAGAGAAATAAGTTTCAGATTTCAAACCCTTTCCATTAAAAAATTGGATATGAAAAATTAGAAAACACACAATCACTAGCCTAATGCTTTATAGTTTAGTGCTAATTGTATGCTTGTTGATTCATGCGTACCTCTCAAAATAGTTGACAATTTATATAATAATATTAGCATAAATATTCTCACTTCCTAATTTTAGGATAAATATTTATAATTAAATTTCTTTAAAAATATTAAAATTAGATTTCTTGAAAAATATTTTCTCTCTTTTTTTCATTTTATTAAATAAATTTCAAGGAGTTTCTTGAAATTGGTTTAAATACTTATTTTCTATATTGTTTGAAGAAATTATTAATATAAGACAAATTAATATTTCTCTCTTTAATATGAAATTAAAAAAAATCATTTTTATAGTACCAAATATGTATAAAAATAAAGGTATTTCACCTATTATTATTACTCATTTAAAATAGTTTAAATTTTCCGATAGGAATAAATTTTGTTGTGTGACTTTTAGAAATATATTAAGATATTTAATATCTAGTATGTATAAAGCGGATCTTAAACATAATTTTCACAAAATTATATAATATTAATTAGAAAAAGAAAAGATTAGGATATATTTTTTTATTTTATTCCATTTTAATATAATATAGATAGAATTTAATTAGGATAAAAATTTTAGTTATAGATAGAATTACAAAAAAATAGATTGATTGATATTAGGGTTTAGAGTTTAGTTTCTTTATCATTTTACATATTTGTATTATCATTTTATGGATACATATGTGAGTTCATGTAAGGAAAAAACAACATTAATAGAGGAAGATTCAAAGGACAAAGAAAGAGAAAAATATATATTGGTTGGACTTACGGGAAAATGGTTGGTGGAAATAAACATGTATAATACAATTTTGTCACAAAATAATGAAGGGTGGTGGTGTGACTCGATTGAAGTAACACCTAGTTGGAGGTAATCCAAATGTTGAAAAATGTGAAAAATGTCCTCAAGAAGTTTCTAATAAAATGAGAGAAATTTTGAAGGTGGAAAAAAAAAAGAGCGGAGAATTAGCTACTATAATAGCTGAAATGAGAGAAAATCTAATGAGTGGAGCTAGAATAATAGCTAACATTCAAGAGATAGCATTTGAAGATTCAGATGATGATATGACAATCCAAGAGAAAAAGGAGTTAGAATATGTAAAACAGGCATCTATTCAAGATATATACAGGGCAGAAAGAGGAGATAAATATGGTTATTTTCAACCACTTTTAAAGAAAGGAAAAAAAAACATTTTTTTCATAGTGAAAGTATCAAAGAATCTACAAGCAAATTTTTTGGCAAGTGAAAAAGAAAAGGTTAAAGTAAGAAAGAAATGGATCCTTCAATATATCGCCAACGAGATGTGTATCAACAAAAGTTGCATTATTTGTGGAATCCCAAAAAGTGGGCAAAGTCAGCAAAGCAAGCAATTGGTAAATTCTTGATTTATCAAAGCATTCCACCTAACAAAGCCCAGGATCCTTTTTATGATATTATGATTCATGAAATTACCTATGCTAGTGTTGGGGTTAAAGGTCCTACCCCATATGAAATTGGTGGCCTAATCCTTAATGATGAAATAGAGGAGATCAAAGAACATATAGAAGAATTTAAGAAGAAACGGGAAACATTTGGTGTCACAATTATGTGTGATAGTTGGCAATCCATAACCCATTTGACAATCATAAACTTCTTGATCTATTGTGATGGGAGGATAATTTTTCACAAGTCAATTAATACAACTGGAAGAGAAAAAGATGTCAAACATATTTTCAGCTTAATGGACCAAGTGGTTGAAGAGATTGGCGAAACTAGTGTTGTGCAAATCATTACAGATAATGCATCTGCATATAAGAAGGCTGGTGAGTTATTGATGCAAAGGAGACCACACTTGTATTGGACTTCTTGTGTGCTCATTCTCTTGACCTAATTTTGCATGATTTTACAAAATTTGAAAAAGTTCATAAGGTCTTGGAAGATACTAAAAAGTGCACAAATTTTATTTACAACTACTCCAAAGTTCTTCACATGATGAAAACTTATTACACATGAGAGTTGATTAGACCTAGTCAAATATGATTTGCAACCAATTATATTTCTCTGGCAACTCTCATGGACCACAAAAATGGGTTACAAAGAATATAACCTCAAATGAATGGTCTAGGAGTTTTGCTAATAAGGATTTAATTGGAAAACAAGTTCATGCCACCATGCTAGATCCAAATATTTCGAAGAATGTGAAAAAAATTGTAGATATGCATAGACCAATTGCTAAGGTTCTAAGGATGGTTGATAGAGAAATGCAAGCCACAGTGCCATATGTTTATACAGCAATGTGTAAGGCAAGATCAATAATTCTTGCATTGGTTCCTAAGTCGTGCAAAAAGTATCTTGATGTCATTGACTATCATTGGCATAAACAAATAATAAATGGCATTCATATGGCAAGTATGAAATCTTTGACTATATATTTATATTTGTTATTTTGGTAATATATTCTTATTTATTTCATCTTTGACTATACTAATTGACATTTTATTCTTTATTCATACATGAAAAAAAATAGCATATTACTTGAATCTATCATATAAATACTCGGAAAGTCTTAGATCTCAAGAAGATTTGTTGAGAGCGCTTAAGAATGTGATTTCTATATTAGAGCCTAGCTCAACTAAAACATCTGATGCACTAACTGAGGTATTTACCATATTTGTATTTATCTTTTTCGTTCGTGATAACTGATAAGAACTATAATAATTGTTCGCACTATATTTTTCATATAAGTAAAAATATTTCGAGATGCTATATATGGATTTTCAGATAAATTAGCCATTAGAGGAAGAGATAAAACATATCTAGGTTCGACTTGTTATATCATTAAAAAAAATATTATGTCAATATAGAATAACTTCAATATATTACCAACTCACGTGCACCAATTTTATTTTGCAACTAAATGGTAGCTTACGCAAGGTACTGATGCTCTAAATTTGAGAAAAATTACAAAAATGAGAATATTGTCGTAGACAGCTTCATCTAGTGGGTGTGAAAAAAATTGGAGCACATTTACACTTATTCACACAAAAGTACACAATCGTTTGAATTATGATAAAGTAGAGAATCTTGATTTTGCACAATATAAAATGCAATTGAAATAGAAGCATATTATAAAGGAGCAAAAGATGGTGAGTTTAGAGCAATAGATTTAACCACAATTTTTGAAGAGGATGATGGTCTTTTAGAATGGTTGGATGATCCTAGTATCCTATTAGATGAATTAGATGAAGATAAGGAAAATGTTAGACCAAATAGTTATTTATATATATTTGCTTATCGATTATCAGATTCACAAAATACTCAACTAGATAGAATAAATACCAATGAGGTATTTGAAAATCTGATGAGAGGATCAACACATCGTGGGTTTCCATCTACTGCTGATGTTGATGAGGAATCAGATGATGATACTGATACAAATACAAGTGATGGTGGTGGAGGTAGAGCAGGTGGTGCAAATGTGATTTTCACATAAAAATAAGGAGTTCAATATTGCACTGAAGATCAAGATCATGGTTATAGGGCTTCTGATTATAATAGATCAGGTGATGATGATGTTGAAATGCAAGATGTTGAACAATTAGCTTCTAATTTTTCTTCACTTAACACCGGAGGATATGAGTCACATGGATTTGGTTATCATTCATCATCTTTAGCATTTGGTCAGCATTCTGAACATGATTCATCATCATTTGCACATAATTATAGAGTAACTTTTTGATATGACTCATCATACTCATAATCATTACTGGCTGGTTGGTGTCCTCCAACATATAACATCAAATATTTTGAAAATTTTAAAAGAGTTATGATAATTTTTACTGCTTTTATATGAGTTTAATTAATTATTGTAACCATATAGAGAGACATTATTAATTTCTTCTTAGATTATATCCATATTTTGAATATTTACCTCATAAATATTATACTATTAATTAATTCAAAATTTTTAATAATCATTATTAATTATGTATTGTATAATTTAAAAATTTAAATATAATATATAATTTATAATAAATTTTATATATGACATATATTATTAAAATTTATAAACATTAATTATATTATTTAATTATATATTTATATTATTATTATCATGTTAAAATTATTTAAAATTAAAAAATTATTATTTTTACAAGGTTCTCAAATCGAAATTTAATACTTGCCGAAGATATTGCCCTCAATATTGCGTCGCTTCTTCAGGTTCGATTGCAACTGTGATTTCAATTTCTTTTTCTGGCATAAGAAGATTCCATTTTTTCTTTTAATTTTTAACTTTTAGATTTGCTTTTCCCATTTCATTTGGCGGGTTTGTTCGAGAATGTACGGGATTTGTGTGCGTTGGGTTGTTGCTCTAGGTTTCGAAGGTATGTCCCATTTTACTGTATACAGTTTCCTATACAGGTGGATCCTATTCGTCTCCCAATTGTATTTAATTGGGGTTTGCGAGTTTTCTTCTATCAGCTTCTGAAAGGGTTCGGTTTGTGATCATAAACACCCGAAAGCTGTTCACTTTCTATATTTAACTAAATTTGATTATAGCCCACGTTTAGAAAAAAAGATATTGAGCAGATTTGAGTAGTGTTATGTAATTGTTTGGAAACCTGGACCCTGGGCTGCAGGAGTGGAGGAAATTGTACATCAAGAGGCACAATGAGGTGGCAGCTACAGCAACCGTGTAGCAAAATTTTGGAAGACTGCTCACCGTCTAAAACACTTGCGGTTGGGGATTATCTGAAAGCAATTGAAGACTTGAGCGCTATGAATTTTGGTTTTAAAGAAGTCCAAATGTTCCTTCGTAAACCTAAACTGAATTTGCTTATTAACTTTGGTTGGCTTACACTACAGCATGACATGGCTTGGAATTCCGGTATTCCCTATTTTTTTTTTCCCTTTACTGATTTATTTCAATTGCAGTTCAATTAGTGAAACTTCTGTTTGGAATCACTTATTTCTTGTCCCTTCCAAAATTTAATTTCTTCATCGTATACTAATTTGGTGTCACTCCATGATACTTGGTACTGATCATGGTGCGTGAGCTCTATCAAAAGTTGTTGAGAATAAATAAGTTATGGTGTGGTGTAGTGTATTAGGTGTATTTTAGTCTTTATGTCTCTACTAGGCTACACACTCTCTATTCTGTATATATCGACATGAACACCTGCCAATTGGATATGGTTTCCTAAAATCCCTTTTCGTCTCTAACAAAAGTGATGTAGACAATTGAAAACTGTAGCTTACTTTCCTGATGCTGCCAGAATTTATTCCTGTAATATGCTTTGTTCTTGGTTTAGCATAACAGTAGAGTTGAAACTTGGAATAATTTTTGTTTGGTGGGTCATCAACTCTAAACTTAGCTGCAAGACTTGATATCTTGAATACTAAGTTTAATGGGACATTTGATGTTAGTATAGTAGTACAGTGTAGTTTCGTAAAAAAGCAAGCTACTCTTATGTACATCAAGTTTTCATCTGGAAAGTAAGAAATTTGAAATGTTAGTATGAAATTACATGATATGAACAGATTCAATATACTGCCCTTTGAAAATCCAGTAGCGTAGATAACTAGATATACTGCCCTTGGAAAAACCAGACCTTTGTACATCATGTGTTGATACATGGGAATATATAAGAGAAGTTAAAATAGCTTTTTCACGCTTCATTTATCTTTTTAGGACTTTGCATTCTTTATAGTTGCTTCTAAATTACCTAGTCCCTGTATGCCGGTGTATCACATGACATGTGTTTCTAGTGTCTGATATGAAAAGCTACATTTCACTCAAAAGATCTTGTACTTCTTCGGGAAAAGTTGAAGGTGTGTTTCCTCGATTTTGTATCCAATGTTGCACATTGGCTGTGGTGATTAAATATCCATGGATTCCTTGCAATGTCTACTAAATCTTAATTCTAATCAGTACCTGATTATGTAAATCTTCCAGTTGATTAAATATGAGTGGACATATTGTTTATGCTAAAGCCTATCACATTCTAGTAGGGGCTCAATGTTAGTTGACTGACACATTGAGTAGGATTTTAATGACTTGGCCACAATATATTAAAACCAAGCCTTATACGTGGGTATTCATACTCAGTGTTTAAGTCTCATTGCACTCTATCCATTAACTTAGTTAATCCCATTGTTTACTCATAAATAAAGCATGTGGGTTACATAGTCGAGTATAAATCTTAACTTGTTGATTTTGTGATGAGACTGCTACTATGACTTAGTGCCTCTTTGGCTCTATGGTAGAATAGAAAAAATTTCTTTTTTTAAAAAAATAATTTCTGTCTATGTTTGGCCAACAACACAAGAAGTCACTTTTAAGTGGCTGTAAAATCTATTTTTCTATTGTGAGAGAGAAGTAAGGAATTGGAGCTTTTCTTGTAAAGCATAATCAGATGCAGAAATTTATATTTTTATACAAAATACCCTCACTCAAGTAAAAAATTACAAGTATTATCTTAAACTTTAATAAGATCACTATCAGTGCTTGTCAAAAGATTTGGAAGGACGCTAAGTTGCTTCTTTGTTACATTACTTTTAAAAAGGTGATTTGAAAAAAAGCAGAAATTTTGTAGTATGGCCAAACAGGCTTTTAGCCCTAGTTACCAATAAAGCATATTGGGTAGTCAATAATACTTAACCTCTTGAGATCTTTGATGCACTGAGGGATCAGAAAATGCATCCATTTACCTCTCCTGAGGTTTCTAAAACCTACACTCACAGGCCATCTAGTTTGAATTTATACTAAAACTTCCCCCTCTACAATCAGAATTGAAACTAGACGAGGTGTTGTAAAGTAAAATATCTAGCTTCTCTTCAATTCCTTGCATTGGACTTCTCAAAATTGCAATTATCCGAGGCTGGAAAGTTTTCTTAACGTCACCATGATGCCTTACTTTTGGAGCTTTTAGAGAAGCAAATATTACGTGATTGGGAAGAACTTGCCTATTATTGCTTTTCTTTTGGTTGTTTTTCATTTTCTTTGAGGAGGCTTCCCATCTTTGCACTTCTAACAACTAAACTATTTTAGAATAATGAAAAATGAAAGGATTTCAGTATCATTCTTTGCTCAATGGTAAGTGCGATCATTTCTAAAACTACATTCTCAACCTTATCCAAGATGCTTTACTTTGCAATAATTTTCTTCCTTAGACTGTCCAATGTTAGTAATCTTTTTGTAAATTTTATTTCTGGGAATGTAGTGGTTAATGTATACAATCTTTATTTTTGTAAGCTGTGGCTACTACTGGCTTGGATTAGGAAGCATGATTACGATCTGAAATAGTGAACCAAAAGATCACGAACATATAGTCATATAGGTGATAATAAAGTTTGGAATACCCAAATCTAGAATTTGTCCTGAACTTCTAATTTTTGTTTTCTTTTGACGATTGGAATTTGAAAACTAACTTTAATTAGGAAGAAACTTGCTTCTTCCTTGCTTCAATTGTTTCAGTGCTATATAGTCAATCAAATAAATTTTCTTTAGTTTGTTTTTTAAAGGGTAATATATAACATTCTTGCCGACATATAGTCAAAAGTAATTCTGATTGTTCATTTGTTGGTAAGTAAGATAACATATCGGATATCATCCAGGAGCAGCTGATCTTGTTCATATGTTTTGCATATTGTAAAGCTTCAGTGATAATATCTTGCATATGCCATGTTTGGAGGTCCAGTGTTCTGTTTATTTCCATCTTTTGCCTATTTATTTTTGCTTTGAAGGACCCTATTTGTACCGGGATCTCCACTTGTGGTACTTGACTATTAGGAGACATTTTAAGATACTTTTGTTTGGTACATTAGTAACCAAGATATCTTGAGGCATAGGATACCATAGAGATCTCACATCCCCAATTTTAGCTTTACTAACTCTTATAAAATACCAATTGTATCTTTCTTTTGTTTTTCTTTTTTTTGAAAACTTTCATATAGCATACCAATTATGAAATCTTTATTGATTTTAGACGTAAAGTTAGCTCTTGATTTTGGGGATTGTGTCTGCTGTGTTTTTCCTTTTCTAGTTTACGTTTAGCTCCTCTGTTTTGGGTATCTGATTGTATTTATTCTTGGTTGACTTGGAGATTTATGACCAAATTAATTAAGGATATGCTCTCTGTAATTGTGTCCTTTAATGTCTTTAATTACTAGGATTTTTAGGAGTGATTTGTGCTTCCTGCACATGTATATATCCTTTTAATCTTTCTCTTTGAATCAGTATGAGAAAATTTTCAATCTAAATAATTCTATATGGTATCAGAGCCTCCTCTCTGAGCACCTAAACCTTCCCAGGACCAAATACAGCATTGCTTCTATGAGACCTTCGTCTTCTGAGGCCACCTCCACTCTTGAGGCTGCTAATTCCAGCCACCATGGAGGAATGGAAGGCACTATTCTCTCAATCACTGGACACAAACTGAATGGGCACAACTACCTCCAATGGTCCCAATCCGTAATGATGTTCATATATGGAAAAGGTGAAAATGATTACCTTAAAGGAGAAGCTACTCAACCAAAGGAGGATCCAAAGTTCAGAACTTGGAAGACAGAAAACAATATGGTTATGTCATGGTTAATTAATTCCATGACCAACGAGATAAAAGAGAATTCCTATTGTATGGGATGGCCAATGAGATATGGGAAATAGCCAAAGAAACCTACTCTTAACAACGAGAATACCGTTGAGCTGTTTGCAGTAGAATCTGCCCTCCATGACCTCCGGCAAGGCAAGCTCACTGTGAGCTGATACTTTAATACCCTCAATCGCCATTGGCGGCTGCTTACCTTCTTGGAAGTTAGAAGAGAAGAGATTGGCAGTTGAAAAAAGATCATGATGGGAAATGAAAAGCCCACTGTTGAGGGGTCAACCTTGGCTGCAACGGGAACCCAGTTTGGCAATGGCAAGAAAAAGGAAGACCTTGGCGTGATCACTGCTGGAGGACTAGACACACTAAGAAAACTTGCTGGAAGATATATGGAAAACCGGCCAATTGGAAACCTTCCCGGAACAAAGAAAGTCGTGGCTACCATATGGCAATTGATAACAACACAATATCATTAGAGTCAAATTTATTTAGCAAGGACCAAATGGAAGTGTTGCAGAAACTGATTAGCCAGTCCTTGGCTCATAACCCACCATCATCAGCCACTGCTACAGATTTAGTAGCACAGAAAGGTAACCTCTATGATGCTCTTACTGTAAGTAAAAGGGGATCCAAAACATGGATTATGGATTCGGGAGCTTCAGGCCACATGATAGGAGACCTTATTGTGTTTCAAAAAACAGTCCATGCTCTTGATCACTCTACTGTTTGAATTGTTGATGGTTTTTATCTAAAAATCTTACTCGTAAATCTGTGCTTTATATTCCGAACCTACACTGCAATTTGATATCCATCAGTAAATTAACACACGATCAAAACTGTGTTGCTGAGTTGACTATCAATTTGTGCAAATTTCAAGTTTTGGGTTTGGGGAGGATGATTGGTAGTGCTAAACTACCTACTCAACCTTGATTCTTCTCTAGAAGAAAAAGCTCAAATAACAGGGTGTGTTTCCTCAACCAGCTCAAGTGAAATTAATGATAGTGAAGTTATGTTATGGCACTATCATTTAGGCCATCCCAATTTCATGTACTCGGAAAAAAAGTATCCCTTCTTATTCAGAAATAAGACTTCAAAGCATTTTCATTGTGAAATCTGTCAACTTGCCAAGCATACTTGAAATTCTTATCCAAGCCAAACTTACAAACCCTGTCAACCTTTTTCTTTAATTCACAGTGATGTGTGGGGACCCTCAAAAATAAAAAATGTGACTGGAGCAAAGTGGTTTGTTTCATTTGTGGATAATCATACTCGGCTTACATGGGTATTCCTTACGAGAGAAAAATCTGAGGTTGGTCAAATATTTAAGAATTTCTGTACCATGGTTCATACTCAGTTTCAATCCAAAATCAAAGTCTTGAGAACTGACAATGCCAAAGAATATATTGAGTCAAGTTTAAGAAACTACCTTGAGAATCATGAAATAATTCATCAAACCTCGTGTGTATATACCCCAGCAAAATGGTATTTCTGAAAGAAAAAATAGACATCTCCTAGAAGTACCTGGATCCCTTGTGTTCTCCACTAATGTCCCTAAACACTTCTGGAGAGAGGCTATTCTTACTGCATACCTTATTAATAGAATGCCATCTAGAACTCTCCAAGGCCAAATACTGGTTCGAAACCTAAGCCAAACCTTTCCCAACAACAGAATGGAAAGAATGGAAGAATGGAAGAAGGCTGTGTTGGAAGAAATTAGAGCCTTAGCAAAGAATGGAACATGGAAATTTCAGAACTCCCTGGAGGAAAAGCGGTTGGATGCAAATGATATTTATCATAAAATACAAGGTAGATGGGAGTGTCGACAGATACAAAGCACGCCTGCTTGCTAAAGGATACACCTAAGCCTATGGAATTGATTACCATGAAACATTTACCCTTGTCGCAAATTTCAATACCATAAGGGTACTGTTCTCCTTGGCAGCAAATTTGGATTTGCCTCTTCACCAACTGGACATAAAAAATGCCTTCCTCAATGGAGACTTAGAGCAGGAATTGTAGATGGAGGCCCCTCCCAGATTTGAAGGTCAAACAAACAAAATCAAGTCTGTAAACTTAGAAAATCACTCTATGGACTTAAATAGTCTCCTCTGCCTAGTTCGGTAGGTTTTCTACAGCTATAACTAAGTATGGTTATACTTAATGCCAAGCAGATCATACATTATTCATTAAACCCTCAAGTGATGGAAAGAAAACAATTTTAATTGTGTATGTAAATGATATTATTGTGACAGGAGACTACCAAGAGGAGCTGGCTAAACTCAAAAGACTTCCTAGCAAGAGAGTTTGAGGTGAAAGACCTAGGTTCCTTGAATTATTTCCTTGGAATGAAGATAGCTTGATCAAAACAGGGGATATTTATTTCTCAACTCAAGTATATCCTAGATCTACTGCGAGAGTCCGTGATGATTAGATGTAAACCTACTAAAACTCCTATGGGCCTAATAAGGAAAATTGGGACTAATAAGGAGTGTACTTACTGATAAAGGAAGGTAGCAATGCTTAGTGGGAAAGCTCATTTACCTCTCACATACTCGGCTAGATATTGGTTTTTCAATGAGTGTGGTAAGTCAATATATGAACAACTCCACTGAAAAACACATGGTGGCTGTGAACAGAATTTTGAGGTACCTTAAACTGACACCATGTAAAGGGATAATATTCATAAGGTCAACCACTAAAGGAATTGAGGTCTATTTAGATGCGGATTGAACTGGAGACATTATAGACCGAAGGTCTACTTCAGGGTATTGTACATACGTATGGGGAAATTTGGTTACATGGAGGAGTAAGAAACAATCTGTAGTCTCAAGGAGCAGTGCAGCGACTGAGTTCGAAGCATTAGCTCTTGGGATTTGTGTGAGTCAAGAATTCTTGTTGAACAGCCACTTAATTTATAATGTGATAACCAAGCTGCTATAAGTATTGTAAAGAATCCATTTCATCATGATCGTACAAACCACATTGAAATAAACCGTCATTTCATCTAAAACAAAAATAGCACAAGAGATAGTTCAGCTGGTCTATGTTCAATCTGGTTCTCAAACCATAGATATTCTAACCAAAGCTTTGCCTAGGACTAACTTTGATTAGCTATCAGATAAGCTGGGTTTAATCAGCATGTTCAACTCAGCTTGAGGGGGAGTGTTGATTTCAGACATAAAGTTACCCCTTAATTTCAAGGATTGTGTCTACTGTGTTTTTCCTTTTCTAGCTTACGTTTAGCTCCTCCATTTTAGGTACCTGATTGTATTTATTGTTGGTTGAGTTGGAGATTTATTACCAAGTTAATTAAGGATATTTTCTCAGTAATTATGTCCTTTATTGTCTTTAATTACTAGGAGTTTTAGGAGTGATTTCTGCTTCCTGCACATATATATGTCCTTGTAATCTTTCTCTTTGAATCAATTCGAGAGAATTTCAATCTCAATAATTCTATAATCTTAAATACCATGGTATCTTATACTTAATACGTTAGGCCATGCCATGGTATTCAAGATACTAGGACAAGGAAAATACTAGTGTATCAAATGGCTTTGAAGTTCATACCTCTCCTTTATTCCCTTCTTTTGTTTTATAGACCAAATAAGGAGGAGAAAGTTGAATCTTGATCAGTATCTCATACTATGCCCCTACTCCTCCCCTCCTTCCTTCCGAAGCGGGCATTACATTGAAATTGCTATATTATCAGTTAGTGCAGTAGGGCCGTGCATAAAATTATTTAAATACATCATAGATAGATGTATAGATATTCGGACTTAAATTTGGGGAAATTAGGTGGCCAAGTGGATTAAATTGTCAATGTTCATTGATCTTGTATATGTAATTTGGTTTTCTCATTTTTTTTTGTTAAACATGTTGGATATAGAGGGTTAGCCTACCCTTTTTAAGGACTAGACCAGGATTCTAAATTACAATTTTTGAAAATGTAGCTGTTGACTGTTTCTTATGTAAATATTGTTCTTGGCAGGCCTATAATCTCGTAGAAGCCCTTCAGATTTGTAAGATATCAGGTCGGCATGTGTGCATCAAATGGTGGAAACATGGAAGATGGTTCTATGGCTTCCGTATGAAGGATGAATCACATTCTTGTTGGGTTTCTTTAGCTGATTTGGCAACTGCTCTGGGGCTGCTTCACCGTGGTACTATTCATGAGGTTTTACGCATTCAGATATCTGCTGTTGATCAAAGAACTCCATTGTCCTGCCATGCCACCCAAAAACGGGGTTAGGGAGATCAACTATCTGTATTAATAATGTATATTGTATAATGCTTGTTTTTTAAAATCCTTGTGCTAGATATTAACATCTTATCAGAAAAATAGTATATGAAGTCACTAGGTGGAGCTTAGTTGTGAATGAGAAATTTGCATAAGGTCTTTAGATTCAATTCTTTGTTTCGTCATGTACAAAAAAAAATGTTTATGTATACTTCTGTATATTTATGCTTGCTAGCTGAAATTTCTTACCAAAAGTGGCATCAGCCTATGGATCGGGCCTTAGTTGGTCTGCTGTGTCCTTATTTTAGCGTTAAAGGAGGCGGAAGTCATAAACACAATATAATACTTACGACGGAAGAAAGTGGGATGAGAATGAATATGGAAGCAAATTTGCTGTTAAGTGATAATAGCAACTTTCAAGTTAGACATTTGAAATGACTCTTTAAGAACAGGCAAAAGTATGCACCTGTTTCTTAAGTGTTTCATAAGAATAAGAAAGAGGTCTCCATGTTGACAAATAATAGTTACATGTTATTAAAAAATCTTAATGATTTTATATTATCATAATTTTGTTCTAAATATTAACATCTACATTAATAAAATATCATAATAATAATGTGAAAATGACAATACTCTACACTTTCTAAGTGTCCATTACTAGGGCATGGTTGAACAAAATTGAACAGGTTTTATTCAGATTCCCTTGACTAATAATAATGGGTTTTTTGACGTGTAAATCATAATTGATGGTGTATTGTTGATTTAAGTATACCAACAATGACTTAAAAGTTAACCTGAATCATCTTCCATAATATCCCTTTTCTATATTTGATATACCAAATCAAATCACGCTATACTTTGCTTTAAGGTGATGTCAATTACACAACTATCTTTCACAGTAATTATCTTTCATAACTATCTTCAGGACGAGAAATACAACAGTACGGCCGTTATACTAAACGCTTCATTTAGTGGGCCCCACTCATGATTCAGTCGCACGGTCGCACTACTCAATCTTTTCGCTTCAAAAGAGAGGCTCAGGGAGACTTACGATATATGGCGAACCTTTGGGGACTATATAGATATTTTACAAAGTTCCGTCCAATTGGATACGTCATCTCATCATACCCATCGACGTCCACCAGCCGTTTGGATTCTGCTCTCTCTCTCTCTCTCTCGCTCAAGTAGTTCTTTACCAGCTAAACGAACCTCCCTGCCCCTTCTGCATATCTTCTTCGATACAGGAAAATGACCTTGTGTGTTTCATCCAATTTACTCACACTCCATTCCCCGAAGCATCGAGGGCTTTCGATAAGTTTCTCTTCTGAGTCTTCTCAGTTCATCAAGCTATTTCCGGTAAGCTCAATTCCTTATGCTTTACCCTCCTCGCCTCGAAAATTATATGAACCACTTAAATTTAGCAGAGAAAGACTGAAGCTTTTTGCAGCTTTAACTCCATCTGAAGCTGTTGAAACAGTCCCATCTACATTTAGAAACAAAAGCCCAAAAGACGTTAACGTGTTGGTAGTGGGCTCAACTGGGTATATTGGAAAATTTGTGGTTAAAGAGTTAGTTAAAAGAGACTTTAATGTTATAGCCATTGCAAGAGAGAAAAGTGGAATTAGGGGTAGAAATGACAAGAATGAGACCTTGGCTCATTTGCAAGGAGCTAGTGCGTGTTTCTCAGATGTGGCCAATCTGGGTACTTTGGAGAAATCTTTGGACAATTTAGGGGTTTCAATTGATGTCGTAATATCATGCCTTGCCAGTCGAACTGGTGGGGTAAAGGATTCATGGAAGATTGATTATGAGGCAACAAAGAATAGCCTTCTCGCAGGTAGGAAGTATGGGGCATCTCATTTTGTATTGCTTTCAGCAATATGTGTGCAGAAGCCCCTTCTTGAATTTCAACGTGCCAAGCTGAAATTTGAGGCTGAGCTGATGAAGGAAGCTGAAGAGAATGATGGCTTCACTTACAGCATAGTGAGGCCAACTGCATTCTTTAAAAGCTTGGGTGGTCAGGTTGAGTTGGTGAAAGATGGGAAGCCGTATGTAATGTTTGGGGATGGAAATCTGTGTGCTTGTAAACCAATAAGTGAGCCAGATTTGGCTTCTTTTATTGTGGATTGCGTGCTAAGTGAGGACAAAATTAACAGGATATTACCAATTGGAGGGCCAGGTAAGGCATTGACACCATTGGAACAAGGGGAGATGTTGTTTAGACTTGCGGGTAAGGAACCTAAGTTCTTGAAGGTTCCAATAGGGATAATGGATTTCGCCATCCAGGTTCTTGATTTTCTGGTCAAAATCTTTCCTTCAATGGAAGATGCTGCTGAGTTTGGCAAAATTGGAAGGTACTATGCAGCTGAAAGTATGCTGATTTTGGATCCTGAGACTGGAGAATATAGTGCTGAGAAGACACCTAGCTACGGGAAAGATACACTGGAAGAATTTTTTGCAAGGGTACTGAGATAGGGGATGGCTGGTCAGGAATTAGGTGAGCAAACAATTTTTTAAGATGATTGTGGTTAAATAATGTTGAACTCTATTTGTCAAATGAAGCAACCAATTTTGTATGTGTAAATGTACGTATTCGAGCAAGAATGGCTGTAATTTTTACATGTTTCAAACAAGGGTCATTAAATTTGAAACGAAATTCCAGTCTCTAAAGATACCTTACTGAATCTTCAATCACATACACTACCATTCCCCTGTTGGTAATATAGCTTATTATAACCAGAAGTTACGTTTGATATCCGGAAACCAAGTTTACTTGTGTTCTGGTAATAGATTTGGATGAGTCCATAAAATATAATGTGCAGATTCCAATTTATGCTACTGCAAGAATTACCATGTATTATTAATATTGTCCAAAATTGAATATTTCGAAGGAGATCTCACTGATAATGATTTGGTTAAACCATTTTAAAGCGCATGTAACCTATGAGAGGCACCTGCAAAGAAATTACGTTTGATGAAGTCATAATCAATCTCTGCTATTTAGGTATCCTGATACTTATAAGTATCTTCTGTACGTCATATTTGAACTCTAACCGTGAATGTATAAATCTTTGAGTTTATCAACCTGATTATTTGTTGCACCTCATAAAATGAGAAAAATGGGTATTGCTTCTCGAATATGGAGGAAGGTCTGGGTCATGTTGGCACATTTAGGGATAATTTGAATGGGCTTGTACTTTTAATCATATGCTTTAAATATAAGTTTTTTTTTTTTAAAAAAAACAGGTATTTGGTGTTTGGATGTAGTTACGCAGAAGTGATTTTACTGAAAAAAAATATATGTTTTGCGTTTGTATGTAAAAATATAAAAGTACTTTTTAGCATGTAAAATTATTAAAAATGATGTATAAAGTGCTTTTTAAAGAATTTGTGAAATATTTTAGGAGTATATTTGTTTATAGAAATTTTTCTATCTTTTGTTGGACCTGATTATTTTTTAAGCAACATTTTCCTGCTTAAAAAAATAGTATTTTTGTTTTTTTAAAATAAGTACTTATAAAAATAATCTCATACAAACGGTCAAAATTAATATAAGTGTTTATTTTTTTTAAAAAAAACCAGCTTTGGAAGCGCATACGGCCCTTAGTAGTGTTATTGCCATATACTCGCACTGGTGCCACTGGATAAACATCTGAATGGTTCTCAAGGAGCTCACTGTGACCATAAAACCTGCATTGTCATTGCTTCAGCGTTGTCCATCTTGACCATTTTCTTTCCTATTCTTCGTTCTTCGCAGGCTGTACGTTGCCTTCTAATTGTTTCATTCATTGTGGAATATGCATTGCTTGGGTATCTCTTCCCTGAGAAGATGCTCACTTGGGTTAAAAAATATAGTTTAAATGAATAAGCAGGAATTACAGCATTGGCATCCAATACCATCATTTTATCATCAATCTAGCTTCACGCGTTGTGTTTCAGAGGCTTTGAGCCAGAGTGCCAAGGTGTAAAAGGTTATCTAAATACTATAACATTTCCTATGTGAGTGATGTAAAAACAGAGCTAGTAAGAAAAGGAAGGGAAGGAGCCTTGGGTTTGCATAATTACATTATGAATCATTATTATATAAATTTGTTCCAGATTAATCTAAATTTCAATTCATTTTTTTGTTGTGGGGCAGAATAATGACAAATCACTTACAACACAGATAGAAAGCTAAATACAATCGGTTCCCTGGACGAATACTATCGTATACAGATGATCATCACCTCTAAAACAATATTTACAAACACAAAAATTCTTCACACATGCAATGCTTAATTAACACTAAATTTGTGAACGATGTGATTTTGGAGTTGAGTGCGTGCATAAGCAGAATGATGCATATATCTACTTGGGGATCTGGCTGTGAAGGGAGTAAGCTGAAAGCCAGATAAGTAAAATAGACACAATGCTGCCGAACAAAGCCACTGCAACGGAGCCTGCTAGATGTCTGCAGAACTTATTGTAGACTTTGCAAATCTTAACCCAACCCACATGATCGTTTCCCTTTAAACCCACATATGCCACACCCCCAGCTGTGCCTGTTGCCGATGCTATTACCCCCAGTATCAGCTGCACAGAATCATGGTAATTTGTTGTTTTGATTTGTTAAACTGATAAGAGAAAGACGGTTGAGAAGATAAATAGCGAGGTGGAAAGAAAGCCTAAGGGATCAATTACCGCATCCCAGAATACAAAGTGGAGGAGGAACTTCAATTTGAGGCCTGGCTTCTGGAAGACAGAGATTGATGCAAGAGCGGTAATGAGGCTATAAAGGCCAGAAACAGAGAATACGACCACAAAATATCTGCATGCATATGATATTGTATGTGAAATCATAAATTTACAATCACTAGTAATCTTTAGAAATTTGAAGAAAGGTATCAGTGAGAATAAAGCATTATAGTGAAATGAATATGCGATTAGAAGACTTTGGACCGTTGTATATAAAATAAAATAACTGAAGAGGGCTTCAGGAGGCTGAAAATAGGAAAATATAATAGATAGAGAAAAACATTATGTGACTTGTCTCTATCACGGGACTTTTATGTTGTAAATATTTATGAAATATAGCCTGAGTCACGTAGATGCACACTGTCCTTAAGAGTTATTTCACAATAATGGTGAAAGCTCTC
>JASKGM010016964.1:0-17572 GCA_034509205.1 Ceratonia siliqua
GAAGTAACTAAAGGATCCATCCAAAACAATTTCATTCATCACATAAATTCAGTAATCCTCGTAAAACTGTTCATAAACATATAAGCACAATGTGATCATATCAAAATACTTGTAGGCTTCCGCAGAAGAATGAGGATTTGGTATCCATGTACAAATAAGAATTTAACACTGTAAAATATGCATGAGCAATACTAATCATTTAAAGTTTGGTGTGTTCAATATAACTTAGAAGTATATATAAAACCTAAAATATAGCTCATGCATTGTCAATCTAGAAGCATTTCATAAATAAATCAGACAGATAGGAGGTTGATAGCACTTACTTTCAGATAATTACTTGAAATAAAGTAAAATAACTAACAGAGAAAAACACATGTATCGAAGGGTAGAAGAATTCCACTCACCATGTTAGCTTTGAGAAATCGTTATAAAATATCTCCACTTTATGGATGAACTGAATTTGTGAAGTTTGATCCCTATACAGATATAGGACATATAGTAACCATACCCTACCCCTCTCTTTTAGTAAGAATCCAGCAACTCACAAATAATGATATAATTATGTAAGTTTTGTTGTAACTAACAAGCTATTTTTTTAATTACATATGCAGCATTTATTATAACATTGAAGAGTTTGGTAATTTACTTAAACAGTTGATGCCTTGAGGTTATAATGTTATATGCTGATTGCTGGGATTGCTATATTAGAAGTTGCTCTCAAGTAGTCAGGACTAGATAGTTTCTCTTTCTCAGGTAATCAAGAGCCTACTATTTAGTTTTGAGACTGAGTTGATAACATAGTTTTGTGAATTTGTTATACCAAATTGAATCAATTGTGTGGTGTAAGTAGCTCAAATTGACATATTTCATTTTGCCTATTTAGTATTTAGTAATACTGATATTAGAAGTATAAAAGAGTGTCACTGAAATTCTGAATTGTGTTACAAAATTTGTGCATCCAAATCGATCACCCGAACCAAACCAAACCGCATAATAACAGTTTGGTTCGGTTCGATTTTTATTTTAGATGCAAACCCAAACCATAAAGTTTTGACTGGTTTGGTTAATGGTTTGGTTCAAAACCGAACCAAACCGGATCGTGCTCATCCCTACTCTCACCCCTTGTAGCTCAGATTTATTAGGTATTTCACTTGGCAACTATGCCTACTAACAATGACCAAAGGATAAAGATTTAAGAGAAGGTGAAGCTAGAAAACCGAGACTCAGGAGCAAAACAAACCAACGTGGATGAAGAAAAATCACAGCAACTGGACGAAGTTAAAACAGCAACTCGGTGAACCAAGAAGTTAAAAAGCAGAGAGATTAGAGGTACTGAAGCTTCTGGACATTGTTGTTCACTACTGGAAAGTAAAGCAATTAATGGGTCACGTGACTTTGCAGAAATATCTCCTGTGAAATCTTTGAGAAAGGGACACGTATATGCTTGGAAAATTTTGAAATTGGTTTAAGAGAGAGGTGTAAGAAAAATCCAAAAGAAATCTGGTCCCCGTCTTAAAAGCTACTGTCACTTTCCACACAATTTAATCACTTTAACCAAATTATGATTTACCCATTTAATGGCATGAATCTAACTTCGTAAGTTTTATCCTATTATATACACATAATTATCTAAAATTATCACTTCACTAAAAAAATTTTCATCTTTTTCTTACTACACCAAAATATAAAATTGTATAGAACTAAAGAAAAGTTCTTGGGATTAGATATAAATTAAGAGGTCTATTAGTGACATTACATAAGGGGACAATTTTCCTCATCTCTGAACAACATCGTATAAGAGGGGCAAATTCTTCGGCTGCTAGCTCTTGCCAAATGGCGTCGCAGCTGGTCCATGTAGGCCAAATGTCATCATTTCATCATGTCAACTTACAACCCGCCATGTTAGACACTGCCAACACCACATCCACTTTTTGTTTTGGTAGATCTAACGAACGAATCAAAATGAAAGGATCTGCATCTTTGATGGATCAATTTGAGAGAGTTAAACTCTGGAGGATGAAATTAAGAAGACTTGTATATTAACTCACTCATTTATTCATAATTGGCATAATGCATGTGATCAGGATTGTTATTTTTTCATGAAATTCAATAGTGAATTGACGAAAAATCATATTTGTAAAAAAAAATTATTTGATGGTATATGTATGTGATAAAAATAAAATAAATGTCATTTTTTAACATGGTTAGCATTCCATAATTCATTTTAGACTCGTTAACTTTTTCATATAAAAATTATTAACTTTCCCTCCTTCCACATTTATAAGATGCAATGATAAATATGTCTCTTTCTCCGATTAAATATCATTTGATTGAATCCACAATTTTAAGATGAAGTTAGATAACGTAAGTTGTGGCGAAGTTCTACATAAGTCATTTTGTCTCGTTCAGCGGCTCCATTTATTTTGTTAGTGGTTCATCTCATACTTTAAATATATTTTTCTCTTTCGTAATAAGGCAGTGTGACGCACATGAAAAGATTTAATTCTCTTGATTCATATATACTTTAATTATTTGTCACATAGATTTGACTTTTTTTTTTTGGGAATAGATTTTGAATGTTGAATGTCTATTAAATAAGAGAATAATTTAAGGTAGGTGTGATGTGTGAAGTTATGGTATTACCATTACTGTTTTTTAAAACTAAATTATTTAAGCTTATTCCTATGTTTTATTGATTCTGATTAATTTTGACTAAAACTTTTGACTCTTTTGTGCTACCGTAAGGCAATTCTGACTTTTCATTTTTGAATATCAAGTTCTTCTTGGCTTAAGCAACGAAAGGAAAAATCTGGAACCATTAATAAGTCTTCAATTGCGTAATCACTTGAATTTTCTTAAGCAGAGATTTGAAACAACTAAATTTCTGAACTTTAGAGTTTGTCTATCATCAATTAATCTCAAGCAAAACATGCATTTCCTAATAGTGAAATTAAGATCAAAATTCCAAGCATATGGGATTATATTACAACAGGAACAGAGCTCAAAAAGTACATTTTATTATTAACCAAGCTAAGAATTTCTCACACTGTATTCAATCACAGTCATCAACCACTACTTGGCTGTATTAGCTAGCTAGCGTTGACTCTCTGTGTTTTCCTTTGGTTCCTACCTCCATTGTTATGATCTTCATGATTCTGAGTCTCTGATCACAACCTTCTTCACCATAGAACTCATGGTTCTGACAATATTGATTTGTCCAGGAGGCCCGTCGGTGAGGTCTGATGTTCCGACGTTATTGATTTGTCCGATAGGTCCTTCGGTAAGGGATGATGTTCCGACGTTATTGATTTGTCCGATAGGTCCTTCGGTGAGGGCTGAAATTCTTCCTCCACCACGAGTTCTGATCCAAAACAAACAATCATTTTAATAATATTTAAGTTTGATTTTCGGGGTGAAAGCTTCAATATGCAGAAATCAAATCTAGCTAGTTGAAAATGACATGCAAAAACATTAATTTGTTTTGATCATTTAAGTTTATTGTGTTTTATTTCATGAAATATGAAAATGAAGTCATGAAAGCTTAATTAGGTGCAAAAGTGAAGCCATGAAATTAAAATGAAGCAACGAGAACATTGCAGCTAGATTTTTCACCCTAGGACTAGCCGAGCTTGGCTTAACTAACGAGGTCGATAATAGTCTCAGCTATACCTTATGTACCCTACTCTATCAAATTTTTTTCACCCTACAACCTTATTAATAAACCTAAGATACAAAAAAATTAATAAAAATACACTTCAAACGTAATAAGAAAGAAAATGGTCGCTGCTATGGAGAGCTTGGCTCTCGCAAGCATGGCCCTTTAAATTATGTGTAAAACCCATTCATTGGTAGATCTAAGTAGGCTAGCCTATCTAAGAATGTCTCTATTCCCTTACCTAACCAAGACCTACCTCAGTCCCTTCATGTGGGACTAACGGCCTAGTAATTATACCTGATAAAACACAAGGCCATGGATGAAATGATTCAAATATACCGACAAGAAACCACTGGTTTGATTGACATATATAAGGTTTAGCTCATCCCTTCTTTGTACAATTACTTTCTCTCACTACAGTATTTTGTCTCTACTACCATGACAATTTCTAGCCAGACTGTACCAGTTTCAGAGGGGGAAAACCTAACAGTCTACATGCTTAACCAAGAAATGGATGAAAATGAATCATCAAATGATGAAGGTGCTGCTGAGAATTTATTATAAGAACAAATTAAGGAAAAGGGAAAGAAATCTGAAGAAAACTAACATGATCAAGGATCGAGCTACACGAGGAACATTGAAATTCAGAACTTGAACAAGGTTTTCAGGTGAGAAGTTTCCCAGTAGACGACGAGCCATGATGGAAGATGATGAGCAAGATGAAGAGACAAAGACGATATTAATGTCTCTTTGATTTGCTCAGGTATTGTTCTTTGAACTGCAATTGCAAGTGAACCAGCACATTAATTTATAGAGAGACGATGACTGATGAAAATAATTAATTAATGCAAGTGGGAATAATTCCCAATAATACTATTTAATCTGCATGTATGATTCCCTTCACTTTGCTCAATTATAATTAAATGGGGTGCTTTTGTATATATTTAACTACTACCCTCTAAAATCTTTGTTAATTATTATTTTCTTAAATTACCATGATTAATTGATTTTTGTGTTACAGTATAGTAGACCTGGTCAATAAGCGAATTTTAGATTTTATTTTTATATAACATATTCAGTTAATTTAAACCCTTTAACATAGAAAAAGAAAGACCCATAGCCTAATCCATTATCTGATATAATTAATTATTAGCTTGTAATGGTGAAAAAGGAAATAAGAACTTAAAACAGAAGAAAAAATAATAATGTTAAAGGGCTAATCATTAAGTCTATGGTGTAAAGGTTGCATGGATGCACTCACCTGTTGGCAATTTATTAACTATTTTTTTATTTTTTTCCTTATAAATAAAAAATGAAAATTTATTTCAAGTATCATACAAAATTGAGATACAATATAGAAAGTACATGTCTATACAATATTTTCATTAAATATTTTATAAGTACTAGACATAATCATGGATTAATCAAATAGCTAAACTATAGAAGTCTCTGCATCTTTCCAGTTTCTAATATATATACTAGTATCCTCATTTCATTAGTGAGAGAGAGAAGCAACTTTTATCTGAAAATTGAATCTAACACCATCTAAAAGCAATAGAGAATAGATTATGATAGAATTAACTATCTACATGGAATTTAGAAATGTTATGATTAATTCTATTGATGAGGTGTTTTTAGAAATGTTGTATTTTATAACAGTATCTTAGTATAAAATTTGCTTTCCTCTCTAATACCTAAAAAATTTCTAGAACATTGCTATAATAGTATAGTGAAATTTCATATGACACCGTTCTGGAACAGTGTCTTTGAAAACTTCATAAAATGAATTTTTTCAAATTTAATTAGGTTAATTTCATTCAAGTGTCCTAAGAGATGTGGTATTTAAAAATAGTATCTGATGATATTTATTTTTCTTTTCTGTACTTCAAAGAATTCCTAAATATAGTATGCCATCTATACTAGAATATACTATCTCTAGAAGTATCAAAAAATAATTTTTTCAAAAATGAATTATTTTCATTTAAGTATCTCATATATGTATTATATTTATTTAATGTTATTTTTTTACCTATATATTTTTTATGCATTGATTTCACTCTTAAGCTAAGCAGAACATTAGCATCCATGTAAATAAACATGGATTATAATGTTCCATTCCCACGAATACACATTTGATTATAATATAATGTTCTAGTGAATTTGATTTTCTTATCTTAGAAAAAGAAAAAAGAAGAGGGAAGTAGATGAAACAGTGTGAACAAGCAATTAATTAAGCACTATTCTGAGCTGTGGATCTTGAAGGTTGATCAATTGGCTACATAGCAGCCATTGAGCTCGACATTATTGTCTTATTTGAAGACTTTGACAAAAATTACTGTTAGGAAAAAGGACTTAGACCGTTGAATTAATTAATATATATCTAGTAATTAATACTAAAAGCTACAGAATATATTATATATTTTTTAAAATATTCTGAGACTGATGTAGGGTTGATAAAACTGATTGATTTAATATTATTAATTTAGAATCAAAGACTGGGCTAATTGTTGCATTTTTTAAAAAAATTTATAATTTTTAAAACAAACATTCAAAAGTTTTTTTTTTCAAATTCTAGCAAAGACTTAGTTGGTGTAGAAGAGAATCACGTGAAAGAAAACTTCATTTACATACTCTATTTATAAAACAAATAAGTATTGATCATTTCTTAAGAAAGGATTACTTGTATCCACCTTAACCTATCGTCTTTACTGCTTTTTTTTCATAAAAAATATTAAAAATATTTCACCCTATATTCGAAATGTTACGTGATCATGCATTATTAACTTATTACTTAAATTTTGAATAAAATAGAGATGCGACGTGACTTATCAATTAAACAAATTAATTCATGAGGTTGGATAATTACATTACTATTTTTTAATATTAAATTAGTTAATTAAGCTTACACCTGTTCTTTTCTGTGTAAATTGTTTATTATAATTAAAAATTTTGACTATTCAACTTTGGACAGTTCTTATCTGACTTTTGGCTTTGAGTATTATTTTTTGGTATGGATAAGGAAAGGACAAATCTAAAAGCATTAATTAGTCTTGAACTGCACATTCGAAGAATATATTACAATAACTTGGAATTCCATAAGTAGATGAATCAAAAACTATTTTATATATATATATATATATATCACTCTCCAAGTAAATGATTTTTGAACGAGTTTCTTCCCACTTTATTTTATATAAAAATTTAACATTCATAAAAGTCAGATTTGAAGGTATTACAACAAGAGCTCAAAAATACATTTAAATACTAATATATATATATATATATATCGAAATTGCAGAAGCAGGGAATTGAAAAGTCAAATTCCGGACGTTAAACTTGTTCTCTATCAGCTATTAATCTCAAACAAATTTAGCAACAAACAAAACATGATTTCCTACAAATCAAATTGCCACTTACTGACCAAAATATAACTTCAAAGAGAAATTTCGGGATAATTAAACATGATCAGTAAAAGAAATTGATAAAATTAATTAATTATAAATAGATATATAAATATATATGTTAAACATATTTTTTGGAGTAATGTTATTTATATATTATTTTTTTTATATTTTTATTTTTAACTATTAATATATTGTATTAATATCTATCGTCTATCATAATCAATATTTTATTATATATTAATAATTAAAATTAAATAAAAATGTAAGAAAAATATAAAAAAATAATATACTATTTTATTCTTTTAATAAAATCCACTCGAGACTTCTCAAACTAACATCACTATTATCAATTCCAAAAGAGAAATTCTTAAATAAATCATGTCTAAAGAAGATGAATAGACTAACTCAAACATAAAAATGACAAATATACATGTCTAAGGTGGATCTCACCTCTTACATACTTACTTGGTTATTCATTATTGGTCTAGTTCATCATACTTCATCTACTTAAGAATTTTTTGTTACAAAATTCACAGTCATTAACCACGACTACTTGGCTGTATTAGCTAGATAGCGTTAACCCTGTGTTTTCCTTTGTTACAAAATTCACAGTCTATAAGCTTTCAAGATTCTTCGAGTCTCTGGCCAAAACCTTCTTCGCCATAGAACTCAAGGTTCTGACGATATTGATTTGTCCAGGAGGTCCTTGAGTGAGGTCTGATCTTCTTGGTCCTCCACGAGTTCTGATCCAAAAGAATATATGTTAATATAATTCACCTTTGATTTCCTGCAGGGTGAAAGCTTCAATATGCACAAATCATCATCATCTACATAGCTAAAAGTGAGATACAAATACATTAATTTGCTTTAATTATTTTATTTTCCACTGCTTCTAGGAACTTCATTTCAAAATAGCATCTTCATGAAAGTCTACTTTTCTCTATTATCATTATAAGACACGTATAATTTATTAATGTGAAATTATTTGAGATATTAAAAAAAAAATAAGTCGACACCATTATGTAAATAGTATTTTTATATACACCTGAATAGAATTATCTCTTAATTTCTTCACTTTCTTATGGGTTTCTTCTTCATGAAAATGAATTCATGAAAAATGGAGCAATGAGAAAATTGTAGCTAGCTTCTGCTATAGTTTCCAAATGATGGCTTAAAGCAAAGATTTAGATCACGAAAGGGAAGAGTCTAATAGTCTATATTCTCAGCAAAGAAAAGGATGAAGATGAACTAAATGAAGCAGGTGCAGCTGAGAAATTATTATAAGAGTAAGGACAAAGGGAAAGGAAGCTGAAACTAACAAAATCAAGAATTATTATGAGGTACCGTCATGAATTAAGTATTTATGGAAGTATCTGAATATAACTATCACTTAATTTTATGTTTATATGGGTTTTACTTCATGAAAGTGAAAAGGAAGCAATCAAAGTTAAATAAATTAATGAGAAAATTGTGGCTAGCTTCTGCTAGTTTCCAAATAATGGCTTAAAAAGCAAAGATTTAGGTCATGAAGGTGCTGCTAAGAACAAAGGAAAAGAAAGAAGAAGCTAACATGATCAAGGATTGAGCTACTCGAGGAATAAAATTCAGAACTTGAACAAGGTTTTCTGGTGAGAAGTTTCCCAATAGACGACGAGCCATGGTGATATTGATGAGTAAAATGAAGAGATCAGAGAGATAATATTAATGTCGCTTTGATTTGCATAAGTGTTGTTGTTTGAACCGCAATTGCAAGTGATCCAGCACATTAATTTATAGAGACCATGAGCGATGAAATTAATTAATGCAATTGGGAATAATTCCTATATTATATAATATGCTTAACGATAATTAAATGGGTGCTTTCGTATGTATGATCTAACTACTCCTCAACAAGGCCTCTGCTAATTCATTATTATTTTCTGAAATTACCATGATTAATTGATTGTTGTCCATGTTCATACTCCATTTTTAAAACTCAGTAGAGGCTCCGCTGCCTGTATTGACCAAGTGTTATATACTACATTAGTATCCCGCTGTTACTAATATATACTTAATAAAATAGTCAAATCGATGAGGCCGTGTGAACAAATATGCACTATTCCCACGGTTATAACCTTCTTTTATGTGGGAAAATTATACTTTAATTATAATGGTTATATTAATTATCTTCATTTTTTAATATTCTAAAAGAAGACTTGGACGGTTTACTTCGACAACACAATATATTAAAAAAAATTATACACATATATTATACTACATCATTATATAATATTAAATAGATATAAGTTATGTGTATAATTTAAATGGGTAAAATAGATTCCACAAGGATCCCATAATATATTAATATTGATTATATCTCATTTAATATATATATATATATATATATATATTGTATTTATTGAATATTGTATAGATGTCATGGGAAGAATTTCTCCATTATGACTAGGTGTTTAATTTAACTCCCCAAACTCCAAACACTTGCATATTTATTTAATATAAATTTTAGGACTTAATTAAAAACCAGTGAGTTTATATATTATTTTAAATGCCTTTGAAAAGTCATATAAATGGGTTTAATTGGGTGGTTTTAGAAATGGTTAAAAAAATGTGATCGATTATCCTACATAATTGACACTATTATTTGCTATTCGATCAATTTAATCTTGTTATTTTCATCTAATGATGAATGTCATTGCTAAACTAGATAGAATATTAATATCAGTATTATTGGTCCCATAATAATTATTGAAGCAAACTATATCACAACAAAAATATGAGCTATAATTATTTGAACTCTATATATTTACTTACTTGAAAAGAAAATTAAAAAGACTAATTATTTTCTTCATTTATCTTCTTTCCTCACCATGTGTCTAATTTCCTTATCAATTGAGTCCCTTTCACTATCAATATCTCCAAGTACCAATTATTTGAAGAACAAAGCAGTAATTTTCAATATAGGCCAATTTTGTTCCTTAAAATTAAAAAAATATATTATGTGAATTTTACCATGCTCCAATTGCACTATAAATTATGTGAAATACACAATTTGTGAAATAATGAAAATATATAATTTTAGGGTTAATAAGTCTGTCAATAAAAAATATACTAGTCTCTTTTTCAAAAAATTAGACAAAATACACAATTAGATCGCCAGAAAAAGTATTATTTATTATAGTTTAATTTGTTCTTTTCAAAACAAATAACGTATTGTTAAGTCTTTAATTTTTTTATTTGAATTCAATTAAGTCTTTTTGTTGACTCATAGAAGAGTTAAGTTGACCCCAAACCATAAAATTTGAGGGCTGATCAACTGTATATTAAATTTTTTTTTTCACGGACAAACATAATTAAAATGAGTGACATTTTTTAGAGATAATCCTAATCAAATACTTTCAAAAAAATTTTATTTCACAACGATATTTCACGAAATTTATTTACTTCTCTATTGCTTCAAATAATTCTAAAACAATACATCATAATAGCATTAAAAAGAAAAGTAAAATATCATAAAATAGCGTTTTTGAAGATACGTGAATTTAGGTTTTTTTTTAAAAGAAATTATCATTTTACTAGTTGGTAAAGTCATTATAATAGGTATATATCTAGAAATAGTTGAATTACTTCTTATGGATTTCGTACTAGATTGAAAATGGTATATAGCAAACTGATAGCAATGTTTTCAAACAGTTATCAAAAGCATTAACAGGGGTGGCTAAGCACTATATAATAATATGCATATTATTTGTTCTTACTTATACACGCAACCCATTGGTGTCATGACGGCTCAGTGAGACGACTAAGTTCACTGTCAATAATAATTGAAGAAATTTCTATCACATTTATTAAAGAATGAAGATAGATACACTAAATTAATTATGAATATATATATATATATATATATATATAAATGTTAAAAATAAATTTATTTAGAAATATATATGACATGGATTTCTTTATAATTAACTTAATTTATCTATTTTAATACATTACTCAAATTTTGTTTGAATGTCAAAGCGGTGGCCATATAGCCAATGAACTATGAAAGGTACACCCTATGTGAGCGGAACTTGTGAAAAACTTGAGTAGACTTAGCCTGTTACTTCATTTATGACCCACACACATAAAGTTAATAATAACATTATATTTTTGGTAGTCTTCACTTTTATTTGATTTTGAGTGAATTAATAATTTAGTTCCTTAAATATATAATTTGTTTTAATTTGATCTTTAATTTTAAAACATCTCAATTTGGTTCCCTAATGTTGAAACATCTCAGTTTAGTCTCTCAAATATTCACACCGTCTCAATTTTGTCTCTCTTTTAAATATAGTAGATGAAAAGCTAATGTGACAGTGACAGAAATTCATGTGGCATGTGACTAGTAACATTATATGCTGACGTGTCAATACCACGTAGACTTCTGTCACTGCCACATCAATTTCCGATCAATCATATCTAATGAATGGACTAAATTAAAATGGGAGGAATCTTGGTTAGATTGAGACGTGTAACATTGAATGACCAAATTAAAAAAATATATTTTTGAAGGATTAAATTGCTAATTCATTCTTTTATTATTTTTTTTTTTTTTGTAAGTGTAGTTTGTAAACCACAAGGTAAGTTTAATACGTACAAGAATTTCTGAAAAGCTTGCCATGACAAGTGTAGTGAAGCAAGGAAACTGCAAAGAATTTGGAGCTGCTAAGTAAGAGAATGTTTCAACGTCTCTAAGTTCAAATGTACCTAACCCAACTTCTACAGAGAATTCCAACACACCCTTATCAACACTTTTTGACCAGTACCTAACAAATACACATAAACTAGGAAATCATTCTCTAAAGAATAAAATGAAACACGTGCTAATGTCCTTCCAAAATAAAATACTTCAAAAGTTAATTACTCCTTTTACCTCAACTCAATATCATTTAGAAATTTATGAAAGTCATTACTGAGCTAATAATTCTACTTAGATATATGAAAAGCAATTAAGACTATAAAAAAAAGGGTAAATTATCTAATATAATACTCAGACTTCTTTATAAAAATATGAACAAATTAATTTCACACCTTCATAAGAAAACTAAGTATCATTTCATAAATAAGAAACCTAGCGAGCATTATATTACACAATCTTAAAAAAGGTTAAAGTAATTTAATTTGCCCTAAAAGAAATGCTCATAGATGTTGTTGGCCAAAGTATATAGTACTGGTAGTTGTCCTGTAATAGAGGCATAGCTATGAGTATAGTCAAAATGTGGTGAAATAGAAAAAGTTACATATTCGCAAACAAACAATAGTTATAACTTTTAACATAATGAATGATAAATGCCAAATCCAATTTGCGTCTTCCTTGTATATACCCACTGACTATCCATCCGGAAAGCATGGTAGGCATAGCTTTAATCTTCAGAGACTGACTTAAGTATAAGAGAATCTCTTCCTAGCCGAAGCTCAACCAATTACACACAATTTCTTTCTTGCAGGTCACTTTCCCTGAAAAATCCAGGATACATCAACATCCAAGTATGCTTCACAAACCAGTATATTCCTTTATGTAAATTTCAAACATGCACAGACCCATTTGCCTAAATAGCTTAGCCCTCACGTCTCTGATCTCGTCCTCTCTTTCAAAAGTTGACATGAATATAAATAGCCCACTTCTGCCATTCTCTCTTAGACAATATCACAAACATCTTATAGGCTTTTACACCTTATTTGTTAATTAGTTTTCTTCTACATATGGCTCGCTTATGCTCTGTTTTGGTCATCACTATTCTTGTTCTGGTATGCCATTCCTCAGTCTTAGATGCCCGAAAGATGTTAAAAAGGGACAGCCAAGAGGTTCCCTCTTTGTGGGGTAGTCTGGCTTTGGGTGCCAATACAAGTAGAAAATGTCCTAGCCAACCTTCAAGTGAGACTAGCACCCATAGAAGGCTCTTTGCCCGTCTTGCCAACAACGAACGAGTTCTAATTCATTCTGTTCCAAGTCCTGGTGCTGGCCACTAGTTATATGTTTGATACCAAGTAGTGGGAAAATTCTATGGTGTTAACCCACTATGGATACTGCATGGGATCAAGGTTAAACATCTATGACCTTCACTTTTACATCATTGATTCTCACCTCTGCACCGAAGGGCCAGTATCTATATCGTGTTAGCATCATGTAATGGAGAAAAAGTTTAGTGATACCATAACACTGAATTCAGTGCTCCTCTTTCTTACAAAAAAGGCGAGAAAAATTATTCTTAAAGTGGATCCCTCATAATATAGTATGTATACTTTTTTATTATGAGGAGTCCACTTTTGTAAAAGAGGAGAACACTGAATCCATTCCCACGGTAACATTAGAATTTTTTCTCATATAATGACTCCCTAATAGTGATCCCAATCTATGAGTTGATAACTTGCGTAGTACCAGTTTCAGTCTTTGAGACTTAAGTGAACTTGACGTATATGTATTTGATCCCTATCCCATGTTATTTTCTTACTTCCTACTGTCCAAGTTGTTGGTGCTCTACGTAACAAGAAAAGAAAAACAAAAACAAGATATATAGCATAGTATTTTCACTATTATGAGGTTTAAGTTTCTGTAGTTGAAGCTGGTCAAATCGAGTCTGGATTGAAATGCCATCTCTCTCTCATTTTCATTATTTTCAAGTGGACTTAAATGCATAGTTCATTCCCCATCCCAGTATACCCCTTTTTTCATTAATAAAGGAGAAATTATGGCTATTATGCTCTTAAGGAAGGTGCTCCTGGCTAAAGTGCAATCAAATGGAGAATTATGTCCTCCTCCAGCGTAGGATACTCAGGAAAACATCCAGTTATATAAAAAAATATTATTTTTTAATTTACAATTAATTTGATGGTTAGATAGAATGAATGTTACATCTGACGCCTCTTAACTCCTCTGAGCAGCCCTACGCATGAGTAGGATAGGAAACGCCCAATCAAATACGCAGTGTATAGATAATTGAAAGCACTCGCATGTTCTAAAACACGTCTAAATAAGTATATGAGTTGGGCTTTTTAAAGAGATCAAGTTCGGACCCGAATTAAAAAGCTCAATTTATTTTATTCAGGTCCGAACTGCCTGAAACCCAATAATATTTTATTTTTTAAATTAATTTGATAAAATTATACAAAATAGAGAAAAATGAAAATTTCAAAGCAAAAAATAAATTTTGAAAAATAATACATATTTCAACATCAGAATATCTTAAAAAAATGAAAAATATACATTTTTTTATGTATAAAAATGAATTAAATTAATACGTATATATATATATATATATTTTAAATGTATAATCCTATTTGGGCCAGACCTAAGCTGATTTCACCATTGAGGGTATGAGTGTCTTGGCCATGATCATGTCTACGCAACTAAACAAAGTACCAAATTGGTTTGGATGTCATTCAATTGTTTGTCAATTATATATGATATAGCTGTATGAATCATGATCATTTATTCATTTTTAGATAATCATAATGCATTTTATTTTAATTACATGTAATCAATTTCTTTTCAATTATAGGTAATACAAAAAAGTCATTCATCATGACTATTTAAAAATGAATTGACAGTCATAATTTAACTACTTCTCGTTCAGTTAACAAGCAACTAGATGAGATCTAGATTTCTACCAAACACTAAGCCTGATTTTGATTTTCAAAACTTTTGCATTATTTTTTGTTTCAAGCTTTATTTTACATCAAAATTTATAGAATTTCAAGTGTAGATGTTTTAAAATTTGCCAAAAGTAGGCACTCAAGTTTACTTTTCCGGTCAGCAGCTACCAACAAAGCACAATTTTGCTTTTGTACCGTTGATCTGAGACACAATTTAGCAAATCAATGATAGAAATTAATAATGGTGAATAATTCTAGCCTTTTCTCATGGTGTGTCAGCTTCAGCCCATCTTAATAAGAATTCCCTAAGTCATGCACGTACCAAATGAGGCCCCATTATTCCTAACTCACTTGACCACTCTCCATCGAAGCAGCAGAGAGTAGACCCAACATTAAATACACTTGGTTATGCAATTGGTAG
This sequence comes from Ceratonia siliqua, assembly GCA_034509205.1. Taxonomy (NCBI): domain Eukaryota; kingdom Viridiplantae; phylum Streptophyta; class Magnoliopsida; order Fabales; family Fabaceae; genus Ceratonia; species Ceratonia siliqua. The sequence continues at coordinate 15,113 of JASKGM010016964.1, forward strand.
GTTGGATAGAGTAATGTAAATCATATCCAAAATTACCCACACAATGCCCTCTTCTCTAAGGGCTAGACAAAAAGGCATATAAACTGATAATGTTGACTCCTCAAAGCAACATCCTTATACATTCCTTGATTGGTTCACCCTCATTTTAACTCAATTGTTTTGATTGCTGTTAAGCTGATTGTATTTGATATGCTATAATATTATATAAGATATTGTTTGTGTCATTTAAAATTTATAAAGATTTTACATCTTACTACTATTCATTTTTATAAAATATTAATTATATCTTTTTTTAATGTGGTTGCTCTTCCCAAATAGCTTCTTTATAATACTTTTTTGTTTTTATCTCTTATCACCCATTTTTTTATTTATTTTTTTTATCTTGTATTATTTGGCTATTTTTTACATCTTGTAACTTTTTTTATATTTTTTGAAATTTTTTACTTTTTCTTTTAACAGTATTTTTATAACAGTAATATTGAAATTATTTAATGTTCAAAAAAAAAGTAGAAAATTCTAAAAAAAATTCAAAAATATTTCAATAAGTTATAAGATGTAGCAAATAGCCAAATAATAAAAATAGGATTTTTCTAAGCTACCACCTCACTTCTTTTTCTTTTTCTTTTTTACTTTTTATATTTTTTATGTTTTTTTTCAAAATTTTTTTACTTTTTAAAAATAATTAAGTATTTTTTATCTTATATAATTTTTTCAGAATTTTTTAAAATGTTTTTCAATTTTTTCTTGAATTTTTTTATATCTCTATTACTATTCATCAATAATTTTTTTTACTATTCATTTGTAACTTAAAAAATTTTACAAAAAATACAAAAACATCTTTAAAAATTTTGAAAAAATTTTATGATATAAAACTTAATTAATTAATTTTAAAAAGTAAAAAAAATTAAAAAAACAAAAAAAATATAAAAAAAAACTGAAAACTCCCCTACCGCCCATGTGGGCAGTGGAGAAGTATTAGCCATAAAAATAACAAAAAGTAAAGAAAAAAACCAAAAAAAAAAGGCAGTAAAACGTAAAAACAAAAAAGTATTATATGGGGGCGAAGGGTTTTAATTTAATATTATTTGATTATTTTTTATGTCTAATAATTTTTTAAAATTTTTTATATTTTTTAACAATAAAAAATTTTCATATTACTATTTTAAAAATATTGTTCAAAACTATTGTTTAAAGAAAAAAAATCTAAAAATATTTTAAAAAATTACCAAACATAAAAAATAATTCAAATAATACAAAATAAAAACAAAAAAATATTGTATAAAAATTACATGATAAGTGTGTTGTACCAAACTGCCCCTGTATTTTATAATATGTAAGATACTACTCCACTAACCAACCAGGTGGTAAGTTTACGTGGTCCAGTCCAAAAAATAGCCGTTAGTTTCTCCTCTCTCCAGTCCCCCTACCCTTTTTTTCCTTTGTCTATTAGCCAGAAGTGTATTATGGTCCCAAACCAATCATTTTATCTTCTCCTCCTTAAATCTCTTGAACTTTTTCACTGCTATCAAATTAGAGGCACATTATGGCAGTTCCACAACAGGAGACAGCCATTTCTGTTCCTCTCCACCTTTTTCTTAACAAGAATCCATCCCAATTTTCTGGAAAGATCAAATTTCACCGTTTGGTAATAAAGATTTTGATATTATATAATTGATTATTTTAATTCAAAAACTTAAATTATTGAACTAACGGTTATAAATTTTAAGAATCATTCGGTATAGATGTATCTTGTATACTTCCATAGTATATTAGATACTATGGTATAAAACATTATAATATATAAAATTTTCATGTTTAATTAAAATTTATTAAAGAAAATATAATTAGTATTTTATAAAAACTAATCAAGTTAAAAATTTCTTATAATAATATTACTTAAAATAATATTATTCTATATTTCTTAATATTTTAAATAATGTAAAATATCTTAAATATTAATATAGTAAATATAAATATTTTAAATACCTCTTAACATATGAAATAATAGCTTAAATTTTTAGATAGATTTATTTTATATATTTATTATAAGATAGGCGAATTATAAATAAATGATTTGTACCTTTTTTATAAATAAAATTTATCTAAAAATTCTTTAACTATATTATTTTCTTCTGACACGAAAAATTAAATCCCAGTCTCTGACAGTTCTATGATAACAAAGATAAGAATGTGGTGTCAGGCCAAATTAAAAGCCTCTATTCAATGTCCCCATATTTTGATGATGGTACCTCAGAAAAAGAAAACAGAGGCAGCCAAATGGATCAAACGATTCAAACCCCACCTCTACCCAACTGAAAATAGCCTGATTCTAACCTTTGCCACATGGCCTAAACGTGACCAAAGCAGATTGAAGTGACCCTCAATTTGAAGGCATGACTGAGCCTGCCAATACCATATGAACCACAACCAATGTACTTCACCACTTGCTGTAGCAGATAC
>JASKGM010016972.1:0-32446 GCA_034509205.1 Ceratonia siliqua
ATCCCATCTTCGTCTTTTTTTCTTCTAGGTCATTCTTTCTCTCATGTTCTTTCATTTTTGGTTTAATAATGATTTTTGTCCTTATAGTTTCATCATGTTTTTAAGTAGGTCCTTATAGTTATTTTGTTTCAAATGAATCCCTGCACTTTCATTCCATTTCCAAACTAGTTGTTGCCGTCCAAATACGTTATAACACAATTAAAATATTGCTTATTGGGATAACAGATATTGACCTGTCAATTAAGTCTGTCATGTCATTAGTCATGTGATTTTCAATCAAGTTCCTTTACTTTTGCTTGTTTTCAATTTAGTCCTTACTCAATCTGAGTTTAGGGTTTAGGATTTTGGAAGTTTTGGAATAATAGGGTTTAGGGTTTGGGTTTTGGGGTTTTAAGGGTTTAGGTTTGGGGGTTATGGTTTAGGGTTTGTTAGTGTGTGAGTTTAGTGTTTTAGGTTCAAGGTTTAAGGTTTGAATACTTTAGAATTTAGTATTTAGGGTTTAAAGTGTGAGAGGTTTGAAGCTTTAGTATTTAGAGTTTGGGTGTGAGAGGTTTTATGATTTAATATTTAGAGTTTTGGGGGTTTAGTTTTAGGGTTTGAGGTCTGGGAATTTAGGAGTTTAGGGTTTAATATATACTTTTAGGATTTGGGGGTATGAGGTTAAAAGGTTTAGGATTTTGGGTTTAAGGTTTAAAAGATTTAAGATTTAATATTTAGAGTTTAAGGTTATGGAGTTTTAGGATATATTATTTAGGTTTTGGGGTTAAGGAGTTTGAGGATTTAGGATTTTTAATATGGAAGATGTAGGTTTAGGGTTTACAAAAACTAAATTAAAAATAAATAAAAAATAGATTAAATTAAAAATTACGTAATTAATTATGACGCTGACGTATCAAAGTGATACGTCAGCATTCTTTTAACTCAGTAAACACATTTTTAATAACATTATAACAGGTGTGGACAATAAAAGCTTATTTGAAATCAAAATAAAGTGTGGGCATTCATTTAAAAAAAAAAAAACTTAGAAACCTATTTTAAAATAAAGTAAAACTATAGGAAGAAAATTGTAATTAAACCATTTCTTTCTTTATCCTTTCTTCTCTCTCCTGTTATCACCATTGTCAACGACAATAGTGATTGGCGCAAGATTTTTTTGGATCTACATTTTTCTCTTCTCGTTTGGATACCTACTCGTCCTACTCTCCTCTTGTGTGTTTTGGATCCTCAGAAAAGAGAGGGAAACTACTAAGAAAATGAGATGAATTGTTTTTAAAAACTATTATCTTGTTTTACAAAATTAAACAAATTTGTTTGACATATTATTTTTATCAATTTTTAAAATTTTATTTTCAAAACTATAATTGAAAAATAAAAAATTAAGAACAAATTTAAGATTTTTATTTTTTATTTATGTTCCTAAATTACAGAGAATATATTAAGAAAATAATTTTTATTAATAATAAAGTTATAAATATGAGTTCTTAAATAAAAATTATATTCCTTCACTTCAAGTTTTTTTATCTTTTTGTTTAATAAAATTTGTTTTAAAAATTTACATCTAAATAAATATTTTTTTTGACAAAAAATTACTTTTTTTTTAAAATAATAAACAAAAATACACTTTTTATCTCTTAAATTTACACTAAGTTTTATTTTAACCCTTAATTTTATTTTATTCCATTTTTGTCTTTTAGTTTAAATTAATCCTTCTTACTAGCACTCTTAGTTAATATGATTATCAGAAATTGAAGATGTGGCAAATTAGTATCCTACATTTTTTTTTAGTCAACCATTCTTCCTCCATTTCCTCTCTCAAATTCTTTGCTTCTCTCTCTAATTCTTCCTCTTTCCTCGATTATCTTCTCTCCCTAACTCTCTCTCTCCTCTGATTGAGAAGTAGAATATTAAAGAAGTTGGAGGATTCATTACATTTGGGAAGAAAAAGCAAGATCAAGAAACTGTACAACGGATGGACAATTTCTTTAAAAATTACATCAGGTACCTTCTAATTTCCCCAGCTTTTGTCTGGACTTCACTTTTATGTAGATGGCTTCAAGCACCACACTAGCAGCCTGCTGAGAGACTGAGGGAGGTGATTCAGTGCCAGCTCGTCTTTTCTTGGTAGATTTATCTGGTTTTAAACCCAATTACACGTTATGCATTTCACGTATATAAATTATAATTTGTTCATTTGGTGATTTTTGTTCTTTTTCACCAGACTCAGGATGATCAATTTGGATTTTTTGTGACCCATAGGAATTGATAACAAGGAAAGATTCTTTTTCCTTTGCTTCACTCTGTTTAGTAATTTTCCAGTAGGTGTTTCTGAATCTAATTTAGATTTCACTCATAGGAGAGAGAGTTAGGGAGAAAAGATAATTGAGGGGAGGGAGAGAATTAGAGAGAAAAACGATGAATAGGAGAGAAAGGAGAAAGAAGGAAGACCGGTTGACTCATAAAAGAGAAAAAGAAAGGTGCTGATTTAGTGTTTTCAAAAATTATTTTTTTGTTATTTTGTTCTGAGAGAACAAAAAAATTCATTTGGGTAACTGTTTTCATCAGTTGTTTTTAAAAACTATTTTTTAAAAATAGTAACTAGAAAACTAAAAAATAAAAATAATTTTTTTATGTTTTAACTTGTTTTCTTCATTTTTTTTCTAAAAAACATGAAAAAATACTGATAAAAAATATTTTTATCCAAATAAATTTTTTATTTTATAAAATTATTTTTTAGAATTGTTTTCAAAAATTATTTTTAGAAATAATAAAACAAAAATCGTTCTAAACAGCCCCAAAGAAACCGTTTGTTTTATTATTTTTTTAAATGATTTTTGAGAATAATTATAAAAAATAATTTTATAAAATAAAAAAATAAAAAATTATTTGAGTAAAATATTTGGTCCAATTTGAAATGTATTTATAAAATTATTTTTTTTATTTTTTTGTTTTATGAAAATAAAAATTTTTATTTGAAATGGTGTTTTTATAAGTTATTTTTTAAAATAATTTTTAAAAATAATAACTAAAAAATAAAAAAATAAAAAATAATTTTTTTGTGTTTTTGTTTGTTTTTATTTTTTATTTTTTAAAATCATGAAAAATAACTAATGAAAAATATTTTTACCCAAACAAATTTTTTGTTTTTTTGTTATATAAAACTATTTTATAGAACAAAAAAATAAAAAATTTGTTTGGGTAAAAATATTTTTCATTAATTATTTTTTATATTTTTTAAAAAATATATGACAAAAATAAACAAAAATATAAAAAAATTATTTTCTATTTTTTGTTTTCTAGTTATTATTTTTAAAAATAATTTTTTAAAATAACTTATAAAAACACTTACCTAAATAAATTTTTTTATTCTCACCAAATAAAAAAATAAAAAAACAATTTAAAAACCTATTCCAAATAAGGCCATTTTACCATTCCTAACGTCCCATTTTTCTTCAATTATTTTTTAAATTTTTTAAAAAATAAATGATAAATATAAGTTAAAATATAAAAAAATTATTCTTTACTTTTTATTTCTTAATAATTGTTTTTAAAAATAATTTTTAAAAATAATTAATAAAAATATTTATTCAAATAAATTTTTTTATTTTTATAAAACAAAAAAATATCTTTTTAAAACCGTTCATATCTAAGTAAAAATGACTAATTTTAGTAATTTTTATAAATTAAAATAAAACAAAATTTGGTGCAAGCTGACAAAAAGTACTTCTAACAAAACAATAAAAGGAAAATACTTGAAATTCAACTTCAACCGCAAATATTTTCTTTTTCTTCAGGTATTTACCTGCAGTGCTGCATTTTTTCTGATCGAAGTCAGAAGTGAATTCCTGATTACAACCATATAAGTCTCCCGCAATTATGGAATTTGCATCTAAATTTGAGTTTCCTTCCCATTTCCAAGACGGAGTTACCAGAACAAACAGAACAGCGGAAGAAGATGTCGTTGAAAAGCAGCAAGCGGCTCTACCCAAGAGACCACCAGCCGAAAACCGACATACCCGAAATAGAGAGGAAAATTGTGAGCATAAGGGAAGGGGAAAATCTGGAGAATGCCTTGACCCATACCATTCAAATAGAGAGGGGAATGTTTTCTTCTCCTCACTGAGCTCTCTCTCTCTCTCTCTCTCTTGGTTTTTGCTTTCTTCGAAATCTCAGAATAGCCCTTTCTTCAAAGTCTGATTCAAGCTTTTTGGCACCATATGCCCCAGCCACTGCATTCTGAGGAATGAATCACAAGTATGGTGTACGTTTTGGCATTTGTTCCTCTTGGATATCAAGATGAATTTTATGGATTTTTTTGTTACCGTATCTGATGGGTATTTTGGTTGAGAAAATGGGACATTCAAACAAACAAAAGGCAAGGTAAGCAACATCATAAGGACAGACGTTCTGATAATTTCCAAGAGGAAAAGCTTATTAATTAATCAAACTGAAGCCACTACTGATTTTTAGTATAATCAAAAGAAAATAAAGATATCAGGAAATAAGTGAAGTTCCTAGGAATTTCTAATGAGAATTTGAATTGACTTGCAGCAACGTAAGATCCAAGTTCAACGGGAGACCCATTGCAAGTACTACCTTTTCTTGGTTCATTTCGTTCTAACTGGGGTAGTCAGGTACGCTGATCATGATCAAAGACAGCATTAATTTCCACAATAAACTTGAATTCCAAAAGTGAAGTCACCCAATAAATCCAAAAGGGAAGCAAGCACAGGTGAAGACTTACCACACATGGTCTACAACTTTGAGAGTGCTTTAGTATCCTTCATTGATAGGAAAAAGTTAAAAAATAAGTAAATAAATATTGTATCCTTCTTGTCATTTTCTGCTGTTTCATAAAAAATTAAAAAGTATGTTGGCCAACCCAATAACGACTATTTTCTTATGACCAATAGTTCATTTATCTTCCCAGTTGCTCCCCTTTGGTATCGTTGACTGTGTGCTTTTCTGTAGCCTCTGCATCCAATCTTTGCACATCTCTATCTGCTTTGCTCTAGTCTACTTTTTCTGGGTTTTGTGGAAGAATCAAATTGAAAGATTATTTTTCCCTTTCTGTTTGGTGCTGTGCTTTGGGTTTTTGTAAAGTTTCCACTTTCCAATAATAGACGAAAGGGACAATGGGAAGGAAGAGACTTTTCGAAGCAAAAAGAAAACGAGGTGAGCTTCCATACTTTCTTTGGATCTGACAAGAGACTACAAACAACCATATAACTACCATATAACTGGAGTGCGGATCCCAGCCTTCGCGCTGGATCCCTTTTCACTAAAGACAAAGATATTTTTTTTCACAAAAAAAAAGTGTCATAAAATATAAATCATTCAAATATTTTTAGATGATCTAAATTTTAAAAGAGAAAAGATCCCAGCCCGAAAAGACTGGGATCCGGGTTCATATAACTGAGTCCATTTAGGAGCTACATTCACATTTAATGTTTTCTCTTTCTTTCACTGCTATTAATTATGTGAATTTTTGTATTATTAAAAAAGGAAAGGCCAAAAAAAGACTTGACTCATCCACAAATTAAATGCCTCGGAATAATGGAGTTGGGGGGAACAATTTGGGAGGCAACAACTTGTTTTTGGAGCTGTGCCAGCAAACATGGTGCTTATATTTGCGATTTGACAGAGAATTTAGATTTATTAACAAGTAAATGGGACGAACTTAGAAGAACCTATAATGATGTGAAGAGAAGAGTTGAACTAGCTGAGATGACGGGACACATGCAAAGGACAGAACAATTAGATGGTTGGCTAAAAAGCATAGACAGAATGGAAGAGGTAATGGGACTGACTATATTGCTTTTCTTCTAAATTCATAGAAGATTGAATATGATAACATTTCCATTTAGATCTCATTCTACTTTTACCATTTGAACTGTACTAAAGTAGAAGGATTTTTTTTTTATTTACATTAAAATATTTTGATGAATACTTTACAAGAATAACTACCTCACTTTTTATATTCTAATTGGATACTAATGGTCATAACTAGAAATAACTTAGTATTTTACTTTTTCCAACTACTTTATAAATTACATATATGGTAAATTTTCTACTTTGTTGGACTTGCGGTATTTTTTGCACAGATGGAGATACTTTAGTCTTTCTAAAGTAAACTTGAATTTTTTGTACATTGATTACTTCAACTTTTAACATTCTCATTTGATTAGAATTGGGCATCACCCAAGCTTTACAAAAGGTAAAAAAGTACTTAATATCTCCACCTCAAAAATCTGACACTCGATTCTTCAGAGTTGTAATTGTGAGCTATAATGTTGAACCTCGATAGTAAAATATAAATCTAATATCAACTTCATCTTCTTGCAGAAAATGAGAGCTATACAGCAACATGGTGGTCCACAAACCCGGAATAAATGTTGCTGTGTACCAAGCTACAAATTAGGAAAGAAGGTTGTTAGGACACTCAATGATATGGAAAAACTGATAGCCACAGGACAAAACTTTTCTAATGTCGTCATAGCGTACCGGTTACCATGTGGGAAGGTGGATGAGATGCCCATTGGTAAGACTTTGGGTATGGATTTAATGGTTGATAAAGTATGGAACAGTATTCAAGAAGAAAATGTTGGCCTGATTGGTTTATATGGGATGGGTGGGGTTGGGAAGACCACCCTTTTAAAGAGAATCAACAATGGGTTTGCAAAGAGATGTCATGATTTTGGTATAGTTATCTGGGTGGTGGTATCTAAAGATCATAACACTGAAAAAATTATGGAAGTGATACGAAAAAGGTTATACATCGAGGAGAATTTATGGATCGACAGAAGTGAGGATGAGAGAGTGGCAGAAATCTATAGGGTCATGAAGCAGAAAAAATTTGTTTTGATGTTAGATGATATATGGGAGCATTTAGATTTACAGAAGTTAGGGATTCCACTCTTAGACGATAATCAATTCAAAGTGTTATTCACAACCCGGTTTGAGAATGTTTGTGATCAAATGCAAGCTCAGAAAATTTTCAAAGTGGAATGCCTGACAGACAAAGAAGCATTGGATCTGTTTTGCATGAAGGTAGGTGAGGAATCATTAAATTCTCACCCTATGATTCGAAAGCTAGCAAAACAGATTGTCACAGAATGCAAAGGATTGCCTCTTGCACTGATTACAGTAGGGTCAGCCATGGCTGGTAGGAAGAGTTTGGGAGCATGGGATCATGCAGTAAAGCAAATAATGAGTTACCCTTCAGAAGTTCCAGGCATGGAGGACAAAGTCTTCTATATTCTTAAGTTTAGTTATGACAGATTGCCTACTGCCACACACAAAAATTGTTTCTTGTATTGTGCATTGTTCCCTGACAATTATGAGGTTCTTCTCAATGATCTTATTGATCTATGGGTCGGAGAGGGATTTCTGAAAGAGTATGATAGCATATATGATGCATATAATCATGGCAATTCTGTACTTGAAAGTTCGAAGTTTGCATGTTTGTTGGAGTGTGTTCATGATATAAGATGGGGTAACATTGTTAAGATGCATGATGTGATTCGAGACATGGCATTATGGTTAGCCCGTGAAGAAGATCAAAACAAATTCAAAATTTTACTAGAAGGTGAAGCATTTGTAGCACCTGCAAAGTCACAAACTAATGTTAAAAAATATAAGGCTGCAGAGAGAATTTCAAACATAGATACAAAAGTAGATTTGCGCATACCGGCATGTCCAAACCTGTTGACTCTAATTGTCTGGTGGAAATCTTCCATAAAAGACTTTTCAAATTTTAAATACATGAGCAGATTGAAAGTTTTGGATCTATCAAGGAATCCTTATTTGTTCAAGCTCCCTGCAGAAATAGGTCAGCTGATTCACTTGGAATTTCTTAACCTTTCAGGAACACGCATACTAGAAAGATTGCCAACTGACTTGCAAAATTTGAAAAACTTGAGGGTGTTCCTCATGGAGTTTGTCCGCTCTAGTCTTGAAATCATTCCTTTGGAAGTGATATCAAATCTTGAGCAACTGAGAGTGTTTAGATTTTTTAGTCGTGATTTGTTTTCTGATTTTCTGACTGATCAGAAACCATTATTGGAGAAGCTAGGGTCTCTACAACTCCTAGAGGAATTATCTGTGGAAATACATACTGCCACTGGCTTGGAGAAGTTAATTGGATCAACCAAGTTGCTTTTTTGTGTAAGAAGAATTATACTGAATCAAATTACAACTTCAATCAACGTTCCATCGTTGTTGAAATCTTTGTCAAAAATGAAGCATCTGGAGCAGTTTGTTTTAAATGGAATACCTCATACCATTATGGAAGATTCATCCATTGATGATACATACCGTCTTGGCAAGCTTCGCACTGTGGATGTTTCTTATTGTCATTCTTTGAGTCATTTGACATGTCTAAAGTATGCTCCACTTCTTGAATATCTTTCGATTGGAGATTGTGAATCAATTGAAGCAGTAATAAAGGGAAACGAAGATGGTGAAGACAAAGAAATAATGGATAATATATTCTCACGTCTTGTATGTGTCAACTTGTGGAAATTACCAAAGTTGAAGATCATCCACGAGAGAACCTTGCCATTTCCTTCCTTACAATATGTCCATATAAATAAGTGTCCAAATATGAAGAAGCTTCCTTTAGATTCTAACTCTGCAAATAAAACCTTGAGACATATCGAAGCAGAAAAACAATGGTGGGACAATTTAGAGTGGGAGAACCAAGTCTGCAAGGACATATTCGAATCAAAATTTTTAATCCAATGAAAATTTTGCTAAAGGTAATTTCATCCACTCTTTATATTTTCGTATGTTCCAAAACTTTAATTGAAGTTAAGTGCTTGTTGTACCACCCAAGTTCCACATTTTGAACTGGAAGACCTCCTAGCTATGATCTTTGACAATTTGAATTCAAGTCTTATGAGTTTGAGTCTTTTTATTTTTTTCCCTTTTAAGTAATGCTTCCAGTATATACCTACGGACATATAATTATCAAGCAAAATGAATTATATAAAATAAGCTAAAACAAACTCTTCAACTACTTAGCCTTATATATATATATATATATTAAGTTTTCATGTGTTTCAAGCACTAATTGTTGCTTTCAATGCTTTACTCTGTTCATAGGACTCAAAACTGGTTGAGGAAACAGTGCCCAACATCAAGTTCAGTCTTTTAATGATGATTTAATTGTAAAATAAGAATGTGTAATCTTGTCTTGACATTGGTGTGAAGACCAACACATAATATAAATGTGCATATATAGCCATTTATTTTGTTTCAAATACTAAGATTGATATCCTTACCAAAGCAAATTCTAAGATTGATATGTTGTTATATGATGAATCAATCTTTGCTCAGGTGGCTTGCTTGGTGGTGCTTACATTCAGGTAGACCCTGCAAGGTAAAGGAGTGAGAGGCACAAGGAGAGGTGGCTCAGTTGTACAGTCTGATGAGAAAGTTAGTATTCTCGGGTAAGAGCAATAATAATTATATTGCAGAAATGGTAAAAGTGTTGATGATGTAAAAAAATTATTATATTGATAATAAATGGTGAACTTTTATGTTTTAGGATACAAACTTATAAGCAATTAGATGATGGAATCATGAATTTCTCATTCAAGGATATTATTATAAGATTAAAAATTCACATACTACCTTATTAATAAAGGATATTATTATGATTAAAAATTCACATACTACCTTATTAATAAAGGATATTATTATGATTAAAAATTCACATACTACCTTATTAATAAAGGATATTATTATAAGATTAAAAATTTAAGTGAATACTACAAACTTAAAACATATTTCAAACAATATAATTTAATTGAATTTTATAATTTTTAACAAAATTTCATTAAATAAAATTTAATTAAATTGACTCCAAAGTCCAAACACTATCACAAAGTTATCAAAGGCATAAATCCCTTTGAAAGTAGAACAAGCAATAATATTGCAGAGTGCAGTAAATAGTATGAAATTCTGAAATACTTCAATCTTTAAAATTAAGGGTAAATTATCATAATTTTGATAGGATAACACTTGGCACCCCTCTTATTTTTAAAATAACATTCATTTTTTTGTGAAGATCTAAAAAGACTAATTTGTCATGATTTATCTTTCAACAATCATATTAATATTAAGGGTAAATTAGTTTTTTTATACTTTCATAAAAGAGATGAATGCCATTTTAAAAATAAAAGAAGTACTGAGTGTTAGATAACCAAAACTAAGAGAAAGATAATTTACACTAGAATTAACCATTCCATGGACATATTAGTATGAAAGAATAAATGTGTAAATAGTTATAGAAAGGCTAGCTGCAAACTAAGTGATGTCTTTATTAGCTCAAGTAGTACACTTCTTAACATTAAGTGCTAGTAAACTTCAACGGTAGAGGTTCAAACTCTCACTCTTCACTTAACGTTGAAATACTATATATATGAAGAAAAAAAGTGAGGTCTCTACTTAAAAATTCATAAGAGAAGCTTTTTTGATTCCATTAATTTTTTATTACTTGCCTTAAAGAGGCTTGATAATTGCACTCTTATTTAAAAAAAAAAAATTGTAGTGAAATTAAATTTAGATTATATTATCTTGTAATTCTATCTCTTACCTAAGCATGTTCATATTTCTTTTTCTATAGGAAATGAACTATCTATCAATCTTTAGGCAAGAACAATGATTGATGACTCAAGGTATATGTTGTACACTGGTTTCTTTCTCCTAATTAGTATATTTGTGTGAAATATTTTTATTATATTAATATTTTTTCAAAAAACTATTAAATTTTAAAAATTAAAAAACGAGAATTAAAAAATTATGACAAAAATAGTCTTCAAGTAAAATAAATTGAACTAATAATATTTTTAATATTATTAAGAATAGATTAAATATATATCTTTTTACAATTAATTATTTTACCTATAGTTTTTACGTTTTACCATTAAGTATTCTCCAAATTAGTTTGTAGAAAAAATGGACAATTATCTTTACCATCAGCTATAAAAAATAACTTATTATATATCTTATAGTTTATTTAATAATTATTTATAGATAAAATTTTCACATTAAAATTTATTAATTTACTTTGTCTTTAAATTTTTATATTGTGCACAAGCTCTTATGCCCTTACTATTTATACATAATAGCATATCCGGTCTAACAATTTGTATAGCCTTTGACAGCTTATATTAATCCTATATTCAGAAAAAAAAAAGTATATTATAAAATGCCATTTAGTGATTTGTATTCTCATACCTAATAAGATTAATAATTTTTAATTGGTCCCTTTTTCATCATGTAAAATAAAATATCGATGAAAAAATAAGTGTTATTGAATATGTAAAGAAATATAATACATTCAAGAAATTTCATAATAATCTTCTCAAAAAAAGTTTATTTAATTATTTATCTATGTTATACTGATTTAAGAAATATTTATCTAATTACTTTATTGTAGCCGTGGGTTCCGGTCTCTTTGTGTTTCAACCCAAGCCCAACCCACAATTGATCGAAAAACCCTAGCGGCTTCCCCCTTATAGTTGCGTCCTGTGGAACACAGAGAAACGGCAGAGGAGTCCTTCAGAACTTGGGGTGTTGTGTGAGACTGAGAGAAATGGTGTCCGGTTCAGGGATCTGCGCGAAGAGGGTGGTGGTCGACGCGCGCCACCACATGCTGGGTCGGCTGGCATCGATCGTCGCCAAGGAGCTCCTCAATGGGCAGAAGGTAGTCGTGGTAAGGTGCGAGGAGATTTGCATGTCGGGTGGATTGGTGAGGCAGAAGATGAAGTACATGAGGTTCCTTCGCAAACGCATGAACACCAAGCCTTCCCATGGCCCCATTCACTTTCGAGCCCCTTCCAAGATTTTTTGGCGCACTGTTCGTGGGTGAGTGAGTTTCTTACTTTGGCATTTTTCGTTTTCATTAGGAGTTTCTCAGGTTCAGAGCTAATTTTTCCATCATTCGAAATCTTGGGTTTTATTTTCGTGTGATCATTTTTTTTTCCCTCTGGTGGGCTCAACATGTTACTATCAAATGATGAATTAGATAGATAAATATTGATGTATAGTGATTAATTTCAATGCCAAAATCTCTTTTAAGCAAATCAATATGATTTCGAGGGTATTAGCTGTTCTGAGCATTTTTATACAAACTATTATATAAATATATGCTCATAAAATGGGTTTGCATACCAGAAGCAGCGGTGGAAGGACTCCAGATATTGGCAATATAAGATAGTGAATTTGAACTTGTAGTTGGACAAAAAATAAGATGTAAGGTGGGTTGTATAGAGGAAATCAAGGTCCAGAGGGTTTAAGAAATCAAGACTATATGCACGTTTCGGATTATGAAGTGATTGAGTGATAGAAAATTACGTTCCCTCATCCTCTCTGGTTCACTTTATACATCATAATTCATAGGAATGCTTACATGGCCAGCTTTCTACATTGACATTTTTCTATTGGCTAATTAATTCATTTGATTTTTCGTGTTTCTGGAAATTGTGAGTCGTTTATGTTTTGCTTGTGTTTATGACATGATATTATTTGGAAATGTGTCTCTTTATAGAATGATACCCCATAAGACGAAGCGTGGGGCAGCTGCACTTGCTCGATTGAAGGTTTATGAGGGCATACCCCCACCGTATGACAAGAAGAAGAGGATGGTTGTTCCTGATGCTCTGAAGTAAGCTCTACTTCTACCTATCTGAATCTTTTAGGATGATGGTATTTTGCAATTGAGTTTATATTTTAATATTTATGTTGTTTGTATTTGAATTTGTCCGTTCACTTATGAATTTTGAACTGAATCAATGAAACTAGGGTGTTGAGGCTTCAGAAAGGACACAAATTCTGCTTGTTGGGTAGATTGTCATCTGAGGTTGGATGGAACTATTATGATACCATCAGGGTAAGTTCTTACTTTTTTGAAGTTTGAACTGCTTACTTAATGGAACTTCCCGTGCTGCATGCTACAAATGTTTTACAGTGATGTGTATTATAAATTGTGTGCTTACCTGAAGGAAAAAATAATTGTGTTTGCTGAAGTCTCTAATTCTTCTGTTACTTACAGGAGCTGGAAAAGAAGAGAAAGGAGAGAGCACAGTTGGTTTATGAGAGGAAGAAGCAGCTCACTAAATTAAGGGTGAAAGCTGAGAAAATAGCAGATGAGAAGCTTGGTTCCCAACTTGAAATCCTTGCTCCAGTCAAGTACTGAGTTGTTTTGGTTAGGTAGTGTTTTAAAGTTTTGATGAGAGGTATACCAAATTGAACTACCCTTCAATTTTGCCTGGTTGTATGTGGCTGTTGGATCCCAAATCTGATAATCTTCAAGGCTGGTTTTATTTAATCTTGTGCAATTTTTCTTCTGTCATTCAGATATTCCTCTATTTTCGAATGAGTTGCCTTTGTTTTTGCTTTTGCTTCTTTGGCATTTCCCCTATGGAGTATATTATTTTTAATCTCAAATGTTTCTTCACAACCCCTTTAATGTGTGTTCAATTGTTGGAATTATGGCAAGATGGAAACTTTCACACGGTTTTCATGCTTTTCTGTATCCTAACATCATGTCATTGAAAAAAATTAATTTGTAATATAATTTTAACTCTTAACAAAAAAAAAATGATGATCAGATCTGATTCAATTAAAAAAATTAATTTTGATATCTAAAATTTAAATAGTTGTACTTATAATATTTATAATTTGTAAAAAAATTATATTAATGTTATTCAATCTAGAATTTAGGTATAAAAGAATCCATTTTGAAAATTTTCTTTGTTAAAATGTTTTGTAATATAATTTAAAAAATCCTTTGACTTATATTTAAATTTTTTGTTAAGATTCTCAAATGATAATATTTACTATTAAAACTTTAAGGATTTATTGTTTTTTGAATTTCACATTAAGTTATTATAATTTTTTTTTCACTTTCATTAAATTAGCAAGATGAACATCAATAAATAAACAGCTTTATTAGTAAAAATTGAAATTTAGTATTTTAAATTTTACATAAAAAGTTACACTTGCAATATATGTAAATTTATGAAAAATTATATAATAAAAACTAATTGTATGATTTAAATATTAATACTCATACTTAAAAATAATTTGAATATGAAACAAAGCATTATATACAAAATAAGCAAGTCAATATAAAAAAGTGTCTTTTTTTTTTCAAGTTATTTACATTATTAAGGTAAATAATTATATCAAAATCTATTTTTGTTAATATTTTAATATTTTATCATCATTTGATTATATAAAAAGTAAACTACAATGAAAATGTTTTAAATCTAGAAAAATAAAACTAAATTAGAAGAAAAAAGAATAAAAGTGTAGAGAGATTAATTATTTGTCTAATAAAATAATAACCTTAATTGTATAAGTTATTGAATTTAATTTAGAGAGAAAATAAATAATTTAAATATAAATTAATTAAATATTTAATTAATAAAAAAATTATTAAAAATGTATTATTAAAAATCTAAAAGATAATTGAGTGCGAATAGTCTCTTGCCTCTTATCCGGATCTTGTGCAGTTAGGATCCAACTACACAAAATTCGATCAAATTTTGGCTATTTAATTTGTGTTAGACGACCAATATTTGGTTGAGATTTTTTATTTTAATTTTTTTTATTTAACACGTATCTCAAATAAATTTTTTTAAGAAAATTTTGACAAAATTCTAACTATTTAATCAATATTAAACAACCAAAATCTTCTAATTGAAATAGTTAAAATTTCGATTACACAGATCCCAACAGACTAGGATTTGCCATTTGGATTGGCCCCGCATGGCTGGGGAATCAGCTATCAAATTGGTTTAATTCTAATTAGACTTTTTCTTTTTAATAATTGAATTGATTAATTCAGTGGTTGAAATGGTAAACAGATGACAAAGATAATTACATTGGATGGGATAAAATATTTTTTAATTAATTAATTTTATATTTTTATGTTACATAATACTAAGTTTTGTTATAATTTTATTTATAAATTAATTTATCATTATAATATTTAGTATTTATTTTATTTTGTTATATTAGAAGTTAGTATATAATAAACATATTAAATTATGTATAAAAAATAATTTAAGTTGTTCTTAACTTCTTATTAAATAAAAAAGAGCATATATATATATATATATATATATATATATATATATATATTTAATTTATTAAATTAATTAATTAATTTAATAAGTTATTCCATGGTTAAATCGAATTCAAATCTGATCATATTGTGATGTTCGGTTCCTATCAAATTGTAATTGTTTGTTTTTTAAACAGATGACTATGATTTTTCTTGTATTTTTATGTTTTTGTTTATAAATTTTTTTTATTTTAATCATAAACGTTTATTTTTACACAAATAATTATAATTGATTAAACATCTAACCATGTCCTTATGTTAATTAGGTTAAACTAGAGATTGCACCAAGGCTAAGCAAGAAAACTTCCTTTTGGAGGCTTGGGGATGTGACATGGGACTGTTGAAAAATGAGAACAGGTCTTATAAACTGAGTTTGTTCCTTGTGTGCCTGCAAATTACAGTATCAAATTGAGAATGCACCTCATCGCTTGTTAAAAACAAAAGCCACTGTTTTCCTGCCATTGAATTTAAGAATAAATTCTGTCAAATCCTGTAACCTATTTTATCAAAAGAAAAAAAGTTCTGGAACCTATATTTAAGTACTAGTGCAACTTAGACATTAATAAAAGTAATAGAGTTGATTAGGCATGAGTATTTTACTCACAAAACTTAGTCGCTTAGGTCCGAGTATAAAAAATGAATATAGATTTAAGTATAAGAATATTTTTAATTTTTTCTGAGTCTAAATTCAGGTTCAGGTACTATATTATTCATAGATTCATAATGTATATATTATATTTATAATATTATATATATATATATATATATTATAAAATATATTTATATTCCTTCAAATATATATTCTTCTCAATCCATTGTTAATTTGTTACCAAAATATAATTTATAATTTGATTATTTAACACTAATATTCATGATAAGTGAATTAGATTCCCAAATTTTTATTTTCTTAATATTGTATATAATTTTAAAACATACTACTTATTTGTTATTTTTTTGTGCTACCTCTACACAAAATGAGTGATAATAGAAGTACATCATTATTTAATTATTTTGTGGTCACTAAAACTTAAATTGAGTATTTTATAAGATTTTGCTTGGATTGTATTAATGATTATTAAAGTTTTTTTTTCTTCCTATTTGGATTTTGTATAAATAAGTTTAGATACATAAGTATAAGTATCAAAAATTTTGTTCAATTATAAATTTTTCAAGTAAATGGGTTTGCCTCCGAGTATTTATAGATTTGATGAGATGAAGATGGAGATGAACCTCAAGTTTAATACCCACAGAGGTGTCTGAGGATAAGTTTAATATTTTTTGTATTGGAATGAGGTAGGTATTATAGTACCATACGCATAATCTATCCATGTACATTCATATAGTTAATTGGGTAAAAAAGTTATTGATCATTGGACATAATAACATGTTATTCATTAGTTAAAAAGGCGTAATGTTATAGAAAGTTTGATTGTTGAGCTTTTTATTATTAGATACGCTCTGAGATTTATGTTTTCATAATTAATTGCTTAAATTATAAATAAAATATATATAAATATTGAAATAAATATAATAGTAAGTAAACACAAATAATTTTAAGTAAAAAGTATGGTTTTAATCTCTTATATTTACACTTCATTTCATTTTTGTCATTTACGTTTAATTTATTTTAATTTTGTCTTTAATATTTTAAAAATACATTAAGTTAGTCAACAATTTTTGCTAATGCAGCAGTCCAGATGAATGAATTTGGACATAAAAGACACATAGTCATGTTACCTTAACTACTAAAAGGCCATTTTTGAATTCTGCAAGCACAAAAATTATAATGTGTATGTTGTTGAATAGTTCAAATGATACAGTTCAGTGTATGATGTTTCTATGATAATTCTAGTTTTTGGAGAAATTGATTTTGGGCTTAATTGTAATTTTGATCTTCTTAGTTTGCAAATATTACAGTTTTGGTTCCTCTAATTTCAACATGAATAATTTAATTCCTATAATTTTATAAAAGTTTTACTTTTGGTCATCCTATTAACTTTTCATCAATTTTTTAATATGAATGCTGACATGAACATTTAAAATGTCAATTAAACTTTAAAAAAATTACACATTACTTAATTAAAATTATCACATCAACCCCAATCCCCAAATTTTCTTCTCCCAAATTCTCTCCAATTCGAGCATCCATTGTTCGGGTGAAACTGATATTTTGCTGAATTATACAGGAGAATCAGTCATAGGACTCATCATCAAAACCATGGTCATGTTGAAATTGATGAATCTTGGCACTCGGTGAGTTAATTGTCCCTTTTTACTTTTTAGTCAGACTTTTTGTCTGTTTTCCTTCAGTTATAATTTCTAATTTAAGTTCAATGTCAATTTTGCCATTGCCTGAGAAAATTTTCAAGAACGTGGACAATGTAACACAGACTTTGAGATTTACTGTGTCGTTTCCAATGCTTGCATATCCTTTCTACCTTGTAAGTTGCAGTGCCTAAAAGCTTTTGACCAGAATTGGAATTCTTATTGCAATAATTTCTGGTCAAGTGGAGGAATTGACATGGGTTATGATCTTTGAACCAAGTGGAGCAGAAGTCCAGGGAGGACTGATTCTCACCTGAACAGTGGACACTTGAATTGGAGAGAATTAGGGGGGAGGGAAATTTGGGGATTCGGGTTAATGTGGCATTTTAATTAGCATATGTGAATTTTTGTAAAAATTTAATTGGCATTTTGAATGTGCACGCGAGCATTTCATTAAAAAATATATGTGAAAAGTTGATGAGAGGGCTAAAAGTACAAATTTTATGAAATTATAGAGACTATATTGTTCAGGTTAAAATTAAAAGGACCAAATTATAATTTTTATAAATTAAAGGGACCAAAACTGCAATTAAGTCTTGATTTTGCTTTTCATTCCTTTTTTTCTCCATTTCTTTCTTTCTTCAGTTTACCCTTTTGCTTTTTCTTCCTTTTTTTTCCTAGTCTTTCAATATGCTGATAAAAATATTGCTAAAATCCTTTCTAGAAAATCAGGAGGTGTTAGGGCTTAGGAAGCTGGAGATTCAATATCCATTATTTCTTAATCCCATTGTTGTGTAACAGAGGAGATGTAACAGAGGTTGGTTCTTAATTGTTTTCTTACATTGGGGTCACTAGGGAATGGTTGAACAAATTGTCGTTGTTTGGCTATATTCATCACCTTTTTTTGCTTTCAACAATCTCTCTTATTTGATGCAGAGACAAATTCTTTTGTATTTGGTTTCAGAAAGAAGCATTCCTCTCATAAGCATAATTTCTTTTAAACGAGAATTGAAAGAAAGAAGTATTTGGGGAAGTTTTAGAAGGTAGCGAAATCAAAAGGAGCTTTGTGAAGCAAATGAAAAAGACGACTTCTGAGCCTGCAAAATTGGCAAAACAACATCGTTTAGTACTTAAGGTGACATGGCTGCTAATGTGTCTCTTGTATTGTCTCATGTCCAATTTGTTCACCTAGACTGCGACGTCAACAAAAACAATTAGTTTACTTAACGGTGCTATCTCCAGATACTAACTTAATAAACTTTTAAAATATTAGAGACAAAATTGAAATAAACTAAACATAAAGGACCAAAATTATATTTTTATCATAGTTTTATCTAGATTGACGTTTGAGACTACAAAAGTGCAAAAGGGATTAAGAGTTAGTCACGTTGGTTCTAACATAATTATTCCTTTTTCCTTTTTATTTTTTCCTTAATCTTATCATATGTATTTTAGACGGCCAATATATTTTTTTTTTATTATGTCAAAATTTCATTCTAGCCATCTAATGTGAATAGATAGCCAAAATTGAGAAAAAAATATCAGTCAACAATGCAAGAGAGTCTTACAACGTTTATTAGTTGCAAAGTCTCACAAAATTTATATCTATCACATGTTTTATGTATCAACCCTTTTTTCTCAGTATTTGGATCCCTAAAGTTCCTACGAAACTCATAGATTGGTAGAAGAGATATTTTAGGTAGCCCTTACTCATTTATCTCTTTTAAAAGGACCTTAAAATGTGTTTTATAAAAATATTATGGTTACTCAAAAAAAATTTACAAAATTAAATGTTAATATTAATTTTTAATTTAAATTTATATTATGGTTCAATATTTTTTAGAAACACATTAATGTCTATGGGTATCAAATTTTTATGTAATGTGATGGACACCAAATTCCTAATTAGTGCCATGGCATTATTATCTTTTCATTTTTTCTTTTATAAAAATAATTATTTAATTATAAAAAGATTATATTATTATATTATAAAAAATAATTATTTTGTCATAATCATAATATAATAATTATTTTTTATAACTAAATAATCACAATTTAAAAAAGAATTTGATACTCACATTGTAATAGATAAAAACTTGATATACATTAGAAGCGAAACAATAATTTACTCAAATGTTTTTAAAAGCCGTTATGATTATTGATAAAATATTTACAAAACTAATATTTAATTTAAATATATTATGGTATTTCTATAATTCTAATTTTATTAATAATTTTTTATTTTATAGTATTTTTTATTAACTAATATTTTAAGTGTTTTTTATAACTTTTTAAAATATTTTCGTTTGCCAAAAAATTGTTGGAAATCATCATTATAAAAAAAGCGCTTTTTTAAAATTAAAAAAAAAATCCGAAACGAAAGGTAAAACCAAAAACTAGGTAATCGCCGTCTTCCCCCAACTTTCAAGTCTCTAGAGCTCGCAATATTATTCTACGTATTCGTCTGCTCTAAATCCCTATCGCTGAAGTCTCACTCCTCAAATTGAGAAAGGTTCACGCTCAGAGATCCAAACCGCACAAAGCACCCAAAATTTGATCTTCAAAGAAGAAGACGATGTGGGCTGCTTCCTGCCTTGCATCATGCTGCGCGGCTTGCGCTTGTGATGCGTGTCGGACGGTGGTGTCTGGTATCAGCCGGCGTTCCGCAAGGATTGCGTACTGTGGCCTCTTTGCACTCTCTCTGGTTGTCGCATGGATTCTCCGTGAGGTTGCTGCTCCTTTGATGGAGAATCTCCCCTGTAAGAATTCTCATATTTTGCTTCTTTATATTCATGTGTTTGTTTATGGGTTTTGTTTTTACCTGTTGAATACGAAATAAAATTGCAATCTATGAATTATCTTACACTCTTTCAATTTGAATAGTATTAGTTGATTCTTCTATCAATTTGCAATTTTTAATTTAGAAAATTTTGGGTTTTCTTAAGATATATCTGGCAAGCCTCAATAGACGACTTTAACTGTGTGTATAGGCAATTGGATGCGTTATAGATGACACGTTGGGCTATCAAATCATTCAGATATATCCGAAAAGTCAATATTTTGTTGTGCGCCCGTCTTACATATTTTTATGCTTTGGTATTTTTCAGAAATATGGTATTATTGTTTATTTACTTCACTGAAATTTTTGATTATTCAAATTGTTGTGTATAATTATTAGTTTATTATGGAATGCACGTAGATTGTGTTTGTTCGTTTATTTATTTATATTTCCCAAGCTGAACCTTTACTGCAAACTAAATTAGTAGTTACCTATGTTTAAAATATCTATAATACACAATAACCGATGATAGTAGAATCATAAACCTGGTGAAGATGAGGACAAAGTTCATATTTTGAGTTTAAGGATGAAACTAATATACTTTTGTTATGGCTGCAGGGATCAATCACTTCAAACATACGCCTAGCAGAGAATGGTTTGAAACAGATGCAGTTCTGCGGGTTAGCTTGGGAAATTTCATCTTTTTCTCTATTCTAGCAATACTAATGATTGGTGTGAAAAGCCAGAAGGATCCTCGTGATAATTTGCACCATGGAGGTTGGATGATGAAAATTATATGTTGGTGCCTTTCGGTAAACTTTACATTTTTCCTTCCAAATGAGATCATCGACTTCTATGGTAAGTAAATTGGTTCCTTATAATAAAGTTCCAGGCATGTTAAGCCATTGTGATTGATAAGTGCCAACACAAAAATTAGCTTCATTTATATCTTTGGGCCTATTACGTGCTTTGTTTAAGAACTTGTATAATCATTATAGTTTTTATGGGAGTATAAGAATGTTGTTAAAGGTGCACCTGGATGTAGCCATTTCAAAATGAGAAAAAGGAGCTTCATTCTTGGTTCATGCCTTAAGAACTTTTTAATATTTCACTATGCTTCATCCTGTAATAACTCATCTCCATGTCAAACGCACTGCCAAGATGTCCAAAATTTTTGGAGGGAGTTGGACTTTTGAGAATCATGGTTGTCAATTCATGTGGTTTGTCATAGTGAAAGGCCTATCTTTTGAATCATAAATAAAATCAAATTGTTACATGGAAGGTTTTATTATTAAAAATAACTTTGAATTCATGTAAATTAGGATTAAGGTATATATTTTTCTATAAAAATCAATACTCAAAATAACAATCTAAAACATGTTTGTGACATCTAATCATGCACAACAACTACTATCCAATAAGCTGCCAAAATGCAATGCTCCGTAGCCCATAATTCAACATCTTTTAAATTCAAGGTCTGATAATGGCCATAATTAGACTACTAATATAAATTAAACGGTTAAATTATAAATTTATAATATGTTGATGTATGATTATAACATCCGATATTATTTTTGCAATAATTTTAAGTATGCTAATATTACTATTGCTCTGAAACCAGGATCACTTCTCTTAATTAGAAGTTATAGTTTAAAGTATAATTTGATACACCTATTGTTTCCTTCAAGCCTCTGGTGTAGTTTATAGTTATTTGAGTCCAATCTCAACATGCGAATCAGTTAGCTTGTTACTCTTCATTTTAGTCTTTTAGTGGTTGGCGTTGCAGGAGTGATGAATCTTATGGAAGTTTTAAATTGTAAAATGCAAAAAGCTTGCAACTCCAGGATAAAGCAGATTATGAATTGAAGGAGTTTAATAGAGATAGGCTTATTGCTATGCTTTTGACATGCAAATCTTTCCACTTTTTGTGATTATGATGAAGTTTCTTCTCTTGGCAGAATCATCATCGAAGTTTGGATCAGGTCTGTTTCTCCTTGTTCAAGTTGTGCTCTTGTTGGATTTCGTTCATCGATGGAATGACACATGGGTTGGATATGATGAGCAGTTCTGGTTAGTTTTAGCCTTTGCTATACACTTTTATCTTCTGTAATGTAATTTGCTTTACTTGATATTCCATTTTTGAATGATAAAGTCTTTGTTTCTTTATATAGGTACATTGCTCTGTTTGTTGTTTCACTTGTTTGTTATGTGGGTACATTGGCATTCTCAGGAGTTCTCTTTCACTGGTTCACGCCATCTGGACATGACTGTGGCCTCAATACCTTTTTTATAACTATGACCTTGATTCTTGTATTTGTTTTTGCTCTGGTCGCTTTGCATCCTGCGGTAAGTTGAGTAGTTTATTTTTATTGTAGTTAACCACTATTAATTTGTTTCCCTAGCTCAATGCAAATTTGCCATTTTTGTTTGTCTTCTAATATTAGATTGCCATTTTTGTTTTAGTCTAAGCACTGGGTGATTGTGTTACGTTATTGAAATTCATATTACTTTATTAAACTTGATTTCTTCTCTGCTATTTATATTATTTTATATTGGCTTAGCATGGGTTAACTAGCATTCAGAATCATATTATATCCAGTGCATACTATTAGTAGTGGCTTTGTGCTTGCTACTTGTGGATATGTTCTGTGCATTAAGTTCATTTCTTTAGACAAGCCCTGTTGAGTCAAATTATTTTCAAACAGGTAAATGGGAGCATCCTACCAGCTTCAGTAATATCATTATACTGCACTTATCTCTGTTATAGTGCACTGGCTAGCGAACCAAGAGATTACGAGTGCAATGGTCTTCACAAGCACTCCAAAGCTGTTTCCACTAGCACCCTAACTTTGGGTTTACTTACAACTGTTCTATCAGTTGTCTATTCTGCTGTCCGTGCTGGATCTTCTACCACAGTGCTTTCTCCACCAAGCTCGCCTTGTGCTGGTAACTGTTAAAATCCAAAATTTCTAGTGTCAATATATGCTATATTCAAAAGTGTCACTGCTTTGTATTGTGATCTGGAATCTGAGTATTCCTCATTGACCCGAAGCTGAGTTTGAATTTGGATATTGATACCATGGAGGAAAAATAATGGGACTGTTTGGAACGGTTTTTGTTTTATTGTTTTTTAAAAATTTTTGAAAACAACTCTAAAAAATAGTTTTATAGAACAAAAAAATAAAAAACTTGTTTGGGTAAAAATATTTTTCATCAGTTATTTTTTGTATTTTTTAAAAAACAGACGACGAAAACAAATCAAAACACAAAAAATTTGTTTTTTATTTTTTGTTTTCTAATCATTGTTTTCGGAAACAATTTTTAAAAAACAACGGATGAAAACAGTTACCCAAACAAATTCTTTTATTCTTGCCGAATAAAAAAATAAAAAAATAATTTTTAAAAACTAAACCAAACAGGGTAATGTTTTTCAATTTTTTTTTTTCATTACCAATCTCATTACTCATTTTTGCCACGCACACTAACTGACAATCTGGCTTTTTTGGTGAGGATGCAGGGAAGGCTTTGCTTCCGTTGGATGGAAAGGAGGAAGGGGAGAATGAAAAGGCAAAGCCAGTTACTTATTCATATGCCTTCTTCCACATAATTTTTTCTCTTGCTAGCATGTATTCTGCAATGCTTCTGACTGGGTGGTCAACCTCTGTTGGGGAGAGTGGGAAGTTAGTTGACGTTGGGTGGCCTTCAGTGTGGGTTCGAATTGTCACCGGCTGGGCAACTGCTGTGCTGTACATGTGGTCTCTAGTAGCTCCTATCCTGTTCCCAGAAAGGGAGTTCTGAGAGCCCTGCACCTCAGTTTCAAGGTTCTGGGGAAAGGTTTTGTGACCGTATTTTCCCAAGTACAATGTATAGGTTGCAGTTGTGTTGCTTTTCTATAATATAACGTATGCACTGGAAAAAAATAATCTATGGGTAACATCACATTCTAAGTGGCCAATACTTGTTTGTATAGTGAAAGATTATATACCCAGAAGGAGTCTATAGCTCAATCCCAATGTGTTTTCCCGGTTTTTTCCATCATGCAATTTCAATGGCAATGCCAAGTCTTGTACTATCCTACAGCTTCCCCGTCTTGCCGTCTATGAAGTGTTGTATTTGTATAGCGCATTAAGTGAAGGCTTTGATCTTGGATGGCCATAAGGCTTACGCATCTCAAAGGCCAAATTCAAAAACCTTGTGAACCTTGGAATTTATATACGTAAGACTAAACTAATATTTTAGTCTTAAAAAATTTGTTAAATTTATTTTATAATTATTTTTTCAATTAAATTTTTTTAATTTTTTATCTTTATGGTAATATAAAATAAAATTGTTATAAGAAGATTGAACAACGGACAACCAATTATTTTAAGAAAAATATATTATTCTTAAATTCCTCTTTTCAAAAGTTCAAAAAATAATTTCCTCTGTATGTCCTCTCTAGATGTGTTGACTTGTTGGGTTTTATATTGGAAAAAAAAATTGCCAATAACGCAAAAAGTAAAGGAACATTTTTTTTATATGAGGTTACTTATGGAGAACATTATTTATTGTGCACCAAATTCTTATATGATATTCATAGGTACCATATTCTTATATGGTATTAAGATACTGTTAATTTTTTTTTATCTTTTATACAAAATAATTATTTAGTTATAAAAAGACTATTCTATTATAATTATAATTGAATAATTTTTTTATTAAGAATAAAAAAAATACCTATACCTCAGCATAATATAAAAATATGATATTCCATTGATTATTAATGAATAATTTTTTCTGAAATAAAACCTACAGTTTAGCCCTTCCTATGTTTGAAAATACCTAAATGTATAAATTTTTTTTTTAACTTTGATTAATTTTAAACTTATAACTCTCAATTCTGAATACCAATAATTTAGGGGCTGGTTGTATATAAATAAAGCTTTTAAATACTTATAATTGGTTGACAACTTAGCCACAATTTACAATTTAAAATATACAAATAATTTTGATTACAAACTGATTTCTTTTTTACAAAATTATAGATAATAGTTAGGCCGTGGCCATACCTAATTGCTTAAATTCGGCTAAGTTACATTGAAATTAAAAAGGTTTATTACATTGAGGCTATATAATATATTATTTAAATAAAAATATTTTCAAATTATATTAAACAAGTTATTTTGTCACACTCCAAATTAGGAGTGTGACCGGCACATTGCATAGAGGAGACCCCTATGCCCCGAAAGTCTCAAATTTAAAAATAGTTCATAAGTTTTTATTGAAAATCCAACAAAATGTCCCCTATAAATAGGGTCTCACGGAAATGTACATAACAAATAAGCCAGTAGAAACCTCAACTCCAACAGAAAAATTAGAGTTCAAATACATAAACCATAAGTAAGGGCCCTAACATCAAATTCAAACCATAAACACAAAACAATGGAATATAAAACCATGCCCTAGTGACTGTGACATTTTAAGCTACCAAGTTTGCTTTTCGAAGTACCTTATCGAGTTAGATGCAGCAAATTAGGTTATTGGTGGGTGGACATGGTCATCCTCTAAAGCTAGAAAAAATAGTAAATAATGGGGTGAGTCCATTAACTCAATAAATAAGAAGTTACATAGCAAGAACTAGAATACCACACAAAAATGAGAAAAATACATACACTCTTTGAGGATCATAACATACTTAACCCAGTTCCAAAACTACAATTTAACATTTCAAAGCAGAAAGGAAAGCATGTGGTATAAAAGGAGTAAAATATATATAATGACTTAGGGAAAATAACCATGCCGTACATAATAGAGATATCAGAGGTTGGGAAATGTCTCATCCCAATATATGAACAATGCGTAATGATGCATATATATATTGCATAGTACTCCATGTATGACAATCACAAGCATCCATGTATATAATTGCATGTTATAATTTAGAATACCAGTGAACTTGTCAGTTGGGCAGAACATAATTAGTTCAAAGTTAATTCTTTTGGTCCCTAATTGTCGAAGGCTCTAAGAACTTTACCATTAAAGCATTGTTTTTCAAATGTACATATATTTATGTACATTTATGATTATAACATGTTCATGTATACTAAAAAAAATAAATGTCACAATACATTGAGTAAGTTAAAATTTTGTACATATTTTTTTATATTACTTTATTGTATACTTTAAATAAATCTATAATATAACAATGCTATATTAACAAAATGTAAAATTGTGATATATTAAATAAATTTCTTATTCATAATATTTATTTATTAATTCATTTAAAAATGTAAAATTATAGTCTAAAAAACTAGTTGAGAACTTGCGCAATGCACGACTATACCAATTAACAAAAAAAAAATAATAAAGTAAAATACTGAACCTGTGCAATGCATGACTGTACTAATTAACAAAAAGAAAATAATAAAGTAAAATACTAATCAATTATTTGAACAATATTATAACATAACACATATGTATATGTAATTTAACTTATAAAATATCTTCTTGTAAATAATATTACTTGCAGTATTTGATAGATTGCTATATCTATCACAAATTAAAAATTTTAAACTTGTTTTACTCTATACTCTTGAATCTGATAGCACTATAAGCATCCGATCAAATTAAAATGCTGAGATGGCTGGTTCATCTTTCAAGGAAAATTAAAATAACTAAATTTCAGCTAAGTACTTCTCTATTTCTTTATTTAAGAGCAAAACCAAACAACAAATAAGACCCAAAGACTTGATTTATGTAATTTATTTTATAATATTGAAGATTGTGTCAATTTTACTCATTATTTTACTTAAATACGAATTGAGAAAGTCAAAGAACACTTAGCTAATAATTGTTTTTTATTCTTTTGTATACATTTAAGTGCATTTAACCATATATATTTAGTCAATTAGAAGACACTAAACTTAGTTTATCGTCTTTATTTACCTGTTCCTTCTTTAATGCATTGAATCATGTATTAAACACGTTGTCTCTTGATCTTCACAATCTGGGAAGCTTATGTTGAGTATGGATTAATTCTTCAAAACTCATTTGTGTTATGTTCATCCTAATTTTTAGAAAACAGAAGAACTAATTAAAAGAAATAAATAAAAGAGATAGTCAATTCTAAGAAAATGAACTGAAACTTGCATTTCAAATTATCAAAAAGAAGGAGATCTTCCAATCAAGTTGTATACCCATTAAAAAGCAGAAGACACCCACTTCTTGAAATGCTTCAAGCACCAATCTTTAATAGTACATAAACAGAGAAATGCTTCAGAACCCAATTACTAGTTGTAGGTCTGTCTCATTTCCAGTAAAATAGTAGTTGAACCCAGTAAATCTCTCATTTCATATTGCCTGGTATCCACTGTTCTCGATAATCTTCAGATATCTTACCTGCAAAACCAAAACATTTACATGGTATAACCATTTTGATCAAATCAGTCAAAACTTCAGTTATATTTTAAATATCTTACATTGTGTCACAAACAATTTCCTAGATACCAATATATCGTGTGGTTTCATTCACATGGCCTAATCCTATGCATTTCATATGGTTCTCACTTACTTTTTGATCTCTTTATTTTTTCTATTGCAGTAATTTGGTTCCCATAGCTTCCACTTGAGCAATTTAATCTCCCAAATTTTCATAATGTTTCAATGTTAGTTTTTTTGTTAAACTGTCGTCCAATATTTAACGGTAATAACTGAGGCAACCATCCAATATTCAACCCACCAACTTCCAGGGTTATTTTCTGTTAATGGAAAAAACAAAACTATCAAGAACATTAATAAATGAGGAAAAGTAGAAAACAGAAAGGAAAATCATGTGTGCATCACCTGCATAGTTATATGATGTTCTGTTCTGTTTTAGACTGTCCACTACCCAAGAAGTGCATTATAAAAAATTTCATTAATGAAAATGAAGTAGAAAAATAAATAAACATAGATCTAATCTTTTAGACGGTGAAAAAAGGGACGTTCATATCATGATAATCGGCGGTCAATGTCTTCAAGACAAAAATATACATTGTAACAAAAAACAAATTCAGTCAAAGGCTATATGGTGCTCTAAGGCTATGGGTTCTATTTTATTAGTACAGGAAATAGGATTAATCAGTGATATTGAGAATTCAGGGGTTCAGAAATGAGATTTAGCATAATTATAGTTTTCTTTATTTCATTTTTCATATTTAGATGAACACTACTTGATGTAAGGTTTCTTAGCTAGTAAAACTGGACCTATATTAGGTTTGCCTATTAAAAAGGAGTTGGGGGTAGTAATGAGAGATTTAGCATAATTATGGTTTTCTAATAGATTTCAGTATCCTATTTAGATGAACATTACTTAGCATAAGGTTTCCTTAGATGAAAGAATTTCAACTACCATAGGTTTGCCTAATATAAAAGGAATCACTGTAATCGGTGTTTCTTTCCGGTCTCAATTAATGAATTTGTCCTCCCTTATCCCTCTCTTCTTCTCAAGCTAATTTTTTCACTTCTACCATACATCAGTGTGTCCCATATCCATGTTCATATTTAGATATTTAGTAGCTTAGGAAATATCAAAGGAAGAACTAGAAATTAAGTGTGCCAAAATTAGGCAATAAATAAAATCCAATAAAAAGGCAAACCTGACAGTAACATGTCATATAGTCAATGTTTTATTACCCACTTTAAGGCATTGTTTGTATGGACTTATTTTGAGAATAAGGAATTTTTTTTCAAAAAATAAGTCATTTTTTTTAAAAAAAGTAAGTGTTTGTTTCGGCTTCTCATAAAAAAAGAAATAAAAAATAAAATGATTTTTTTTAAAAAAAAAAGTCAAAATTTCTGACTTCCTTCAAAAGGAGAAGTTAATAGATGAGAGAAAATGTTATTGTATTTTCTGATTCAAAAGTTTTTCTTAATTACTGCATTCAAACACAATAACTTTTACTTCTGTAAAAAGTTTTCTTTTAGAATGAGAAGCATAAAAAATATTTTCTACTAAGTTTAAATAAACAAGCTCTAAGGCTATTGAGAGAGGCACAAGCTACATCCGTTACAGTTGAATCATAATAGAATTGTGGTCAGCAATGCAAATTATAAATCAATGCAAACATTATTCTCTTATAAATCAAGTAATCTTTAATCCTATGTTTCAAGCACCAACTTCTAATTATTCTCGGCTTATATTTGCATCTACATAACTGTATACTTTTCCATTGTTTTCTCTGGTATATCTAAGTTTCAAATTTAAACTGATGAAACACAGTGGACAATACAAAAATAAAAGTTAAAGAATAAGAACTATAATGGCAATCAATTCTAACAAACTTAAACCCAATATACTGTTGTTGAATATCACTTTGAAATTCAATGTTTCCTAAAAGAAATGTCTTTGAATTTTGGAAGTGAAAACGAGCGAGAAAGTTATCTTAGTATTCAAAGGCACTCATCTCTTGTAAAGCTTAGAGCCTATTTGGATGTTTTTTTAAAAAATAACAATTATAGAAGAATAAGTTGGTTTTGAAAAAAGAAGGTATTTTAGCAGAAGGAGAAGCTAGTTTGCATTTAAATGTAGTAAATTAAAAGGATTTTTAAATCAGAAAATGTGTTTGGTTGCACAATTATAAAAAAAAATTTGTTTGATAAAATTATTGAAAATGGCATGCAGAAGAAATTTTTTTTATATAATATTTGGATAAAAAATTTAATAAAATTTTTAAAAATTAAAATTTTTTGGTTAAAATTAAATAAAATTTTAAAATAATAATTTCTAGTTCAATATTGTTATGAACTTTAGAATTACGATATTATGAAAATTAAAATTTTAACTATGATATTATAATAAAAACTTTAAATATGGGTGAGAAGCACAATAAGATTGAAGTCTAGATAGTCAAGGGAATTAGGGGTAAATGAAAAAATAATATCATGATCTCCTTTTGCTTATTTCCTTCTAAAGGTCTGTCAGGAAATTTTACTTATTCTTAAAGGAAAAATTTTTCTTTTCTATTAACTTTTCCTTCCAGCAAAGAGGAGAAACAAACACATTATTTTAAAACAAAAAACATTTTTAAAAAAAATAAAAGTCCTTCTCCTCCTTTAAAAGGAGAAACAAACGCACCATTAATCTTCCAAAGCTAAATGAAACCTCCATTTGAATAATCAAAGGGTAACAAAAATGAAACATCCATCTAAATAATCAAAGGGTAGCCAAAATGGTTTTGTTTTATACCAAAGATAGTCATCTCTTAAGCCCACTTCAGAATAATAACGGGCCAGTAAGCTTTATTTTATAGCAACAACAATAACAAAATAATAATAATAATAATATTTAGAGAACCAAATTACAATAAAATTTTAGGGTCATTAAATATAATATAGATATCTTCTGCAACTCTGTCTCAATCATGATTGTCAAAGGTCTTACAATGGAATAAGAAAGAGAAATGGAAAAACTCTTCCAAATGAGAAAGATGAGACTAATAACTTACCTTGTTTTCACCTCCTTTGGAACGATGAGCTAGTGCTGTATATACAACTTACGGTATCATGGAATTCCCATCGACAGTTGCTACTCGTTGTTTTCGAAATCTCATAAACAACCTTAGCATCAAAGGCTTGAACCATGCACAATAAAAGAAAATGAAAGAGCTTAGTTGAAATACAAAAAGAGAAAAATGAGAGTGAGATAGGTGAGAAATTACCAAATTTATTTTTGGTAATTTCAAATTTTATTATAAAATTTAAAATTACCAAAAATAAATTTAGCTGGTTTCAAAATTATCAAATTTTTTTACAAAAATTTTAAAATTATAAAAAAAATTATAATTTCAATAAATTTGACAGATTTTATATCAAACTAATATCAGTGGATTTTATTCCAATGTATAAATTACCGAAAATATATACGGTAAAAGGTCAATAAAATTGGGTAACTTGAATGAGTTAGCAAAATTAAAATTAAAATTAAAATTTTATCTCATTTAATATTTTATTTCAATTCAAAATTGAAAAGAAGTAAACTGAAGAAATTTTGAAATTACCAAAAATAAATTCAAATTGTAAAAAAAATTTATAATTCCAATAAATCTAGAATTCAAAATTAAAAAGAAGCAAACTAAAGAAATTTCCAAATTACTATATTTTTTTTTACAAAAAGTTTGAAATTGTAAAAAAAATTATAATTCCAAAAAATATAACATATTTTATATCAAACCAATATTAGTAGATTTTATTTCAATGAATAAATTATCAAAAATAGACATGGTAAGATGTCAATAAAATTTGGTGGGTTGAATAAGTTGATAAAATTTAAATTTAAATTTTATTTCATTTAATATTTTATTATAATTCAAAATTAAAAAGAAGTAAACTAGAGAAATTTTGAAACTACCAAAAATAAATTTGACAGATTTTGAATTTAGAAAATTTTTTTTACAAATTTTGAAATTTTAAACAAATTATAATTACAATAAACCTAGAATTCAAATTAAAAAGAAGCAAATTAGATAAATTTCAAAATTACCAAAAATAATATGGTAGATTACAAAATTATCAAATGTTTTACAAAAATTTTGAAATGGTAAAAAAAATATAATTATAATAAATATGGAATTCAAAATTAAAAAGAAAAAAGCTAAAGAAATTTCAAAATTACCAAAAATAAATCTTATAGATTTCAAATCATGGATCAATTGAGGAGATTCTATTAAATGTATTTTTTATTTCTATTGAGATATAATTGATAATTTATAACTTCTCTATTGACTTTTAAAAAAATTAAATTTTAAAAAAAGAATAAGAGAATGACATGTGTAAGCACCACAGAGTAACATGTACAAGTATCAGAAAGTGACATTTATCAATTTCTTGTCAGTCATATGAGAACGTTCTGCTTTAAAATATAGAACTCAAAATTAAAAAGAAGTAAACTAAATAAATTTTGAAATTATCAAAAATAAATATGTCAGATTTTGAATTTACCAACAAAAATTTTTACAAAAATTTTAAAATTGTAAAAAAAAGTATAATTCCAATAAATCTGAAATTCAAAATTCAAAAGAAGCAAACTAAAGAAAATTTGAAATTACCAAAAATCCTTTACAAAAATTTTGAAATTGTAAAAAAAATTATGATATTAATAAATATGAAACTAAAAAAAAACAAATTAAAGAAATTTTGAAAGGATTTTTCTAAGCTACCACCCTCACCTCCTTTTTTTTTTACTTTTTCTATTTTTTATGTTTTTTTTTCAAAATTTTTTTACTTTTTAAAAATAATTAAGTATTTTTTAT